>OY747715.1:47192738-47487738 GCA_963556495.2 Valencia hispanica
GCCTGACAGGAACATACAAACAGTGGAACACACAGAAGTGACATTTAGCTCATTCAAGTTGTGTTTTAATGCATCAAACAACAAAATGATAACAAAATATGTTTTTATTTCAAAGCACAGAAATGGAGAACAATCTACTTGTGACCAGGGGGGATTTTTTTAGCTTGAACAGACCTGAGTGGTGACTGAAAACTCCAATCTGGACTATACTAAGTGCTACCAGGTTGCCCTGACAACAACACTCGGATGTGGACATTGTTGCAGACTGAAAAATAACTTAAAGTTAGACAAATTCGGTATCAGTAAGCAGAGACATACATTCTCTTTGCTAGAGTGTAAATTCTATGATTGAGACTGGATTGAGACCAGAGAAACTCACTGTTATGACTGCAGTAAATAACCTCAAAAGATATCATTGGTCAGCATTAATATGCTCTCTGAATCCATGATGGATAGATGCAGATTTTCATATTTTAATGACAGAGCTAAAAACATGATAAAAGGTATGTCAGGGAGAAAATGGATTTGACAGAGAGGATTGATTACAGGGGCAACTGAAAGTTTTATCTTCTTCTCTGAATTTTAATCATCTGAATCATCAGGGGGTTTTCTCAGCTTTCTGGAAACCAGTTTTGGCTATAAACATCTGGTTAAGAATGAAAAAAAAACTTCCTTTTGGAAGGAAGTTACTAATAAAATAATAAATATACTAATTATAAATATTACATTAGACGCAAAGATGATACTTTTGCATGTTCATCCAAAACATGTGAAAGTTAACGTTCACCAATGGATATTCATAGACTTTGCAATCCTACAGGCTAAAAGGTTGATAGCTCGAAATTGGAAACAAGCTGAATCTCCTTCAATTGGTGCTTGGATCAATGCAATGTCCCAGTGTGTAGCGATGGGGAAAATAACATTCTTTCTTAAGAACAAACTGGAGGAGTATGAAGATATATGGAAGTCTTTTACTGAATACATTGAAAGGACCAATCTTGGACATTTCTTGTTGGAAAAGTATAGACTTTTTAAAAATCTGTAACTTTAATATTTTTGTAAATGTATTCGTTAATCCATGTGTAAGTTAAGGTACCGTTGTGTATTTTATAAATAGGCTTGTATTACTGTCAAGAGCTTACTCTGTTCTGTTGGATGGGAAGGGATGGGATTTCAAAAATGTACAATGTGATACTTTTGGATACCTCTTTGTACAAATTAAAAGACATTGTTCAAAAAAATAATTAAAAAAAAGTTTTTTCCTTGTATGACAGAAATATGTATTTTATAAAATAAGAATCCAGTTTTAATTGATTAAAAAGAACATAACATTTTAAAATATATATTCCTAATAATCTTAAATCTAATAAACCCTCTGGAATAAAAGGGTCCGTGAATCAGTGCGGAGTGTTTGTCTTGCAATCAGAAAGCTGTGGGTTTAATTCATCCTCCCACATGCTGATTTGTCCCTGCTACATTTACTATTTAAAGTAGCAATTCATATTTAGACCAAGTTAACAATAACTTTAATTGCTCACTCTGCAGTGTACTGGTATAGTTAGAATCCAAATTTAGTTTCTGCTAAAGATGCAGAGGGGAAGATAATATATGATTGAATTGAATTGGAAAACACATGAAATATGTTGAACTGGACCGGTTTGTCTTGCAAATTGCTTTAATGTGACATATGTTATCAATTAGCAAGAGATAAAGAAAAATATTATAAATTAATAGACTTTAAAATAGTAGTACATACTGCTGGTGGTGGATGGACAAACCTAATTATATTTAGTAAACTGATGGAGAAAAAAATAAAACTTTTAAAAGCCACGCAGGGACAGAACCTGCTTTTTACTGCTGCAAGACAAATCCCTGCTGTCCCAAAGGGACTGGGTGAGGAACTAAGATTTGTCTCTAAATTAATTATTGGTAACACACAAAAAAATACTTAGAGGAGAGATGATAATGATGATGCTGTTAAGAGGAAATAGATATAGAAATTAGAGTTAAATTACATGTAGTTGTGCTATGAATAACAGAGAACAGAGAATTATTTAAAAACATCATAATGCAGGTTTGACCTAAACTTTCGCAGTACACTACAAAGTAGTTATATGGCTAAGACATACTACACTATGCTGTTAACGACAGGCTACAGTTTAATTAGCAAGAATGAGAGACTGAACATCATAGTTTTGGTCCCACTCAGATAGAGTGTGCATGGGTTTCGATTGGGCACATTTCTGCTGTTGCTTGTCTGGAGGTGAAGGATGTCAGTGATCAATAGTATGAATTCAGTCTAAACTTTTGAAAATTTGATGAAGAAATATTCCAGTGGAACAGAGACCAGAAGAGAGCTGCTTGCTGGCAGAAGAACTAGACATGACAAAACAACTGCAAATCTACTGTAACCTCATGCCTTTTATGACTGAATATATTTTCAGCCCGGACCAAAGCAGTCCTAATATGCGATAAGTAAATAACCGCTTTTCTGGAGAGATTATCAGTAAGTGCTGATTGGTATTTCTGTATATAGTTATAATCTAAATCATGGATCCAGACATAGTAATTCAACAATATTTTTTTTTTACCTCAGTTTCTTTTTTTCTTCACTTTTTATTTTTCCTGGGTCCACTGTTACTCTTCATGCAAAATATAAAACAATGTAAAATTAGCATAAGTAGCCCTTTTAAATGCAATCTTTTGCCATTGTTTTCGAACCTCTGACTGGGAATCAAAATGACTCCCTCTTCTGGCTCTAGTGTTAAAACCCATTTGAATCTTTTGTACATAAAGTATGTGAAGAACAATCCTTCCAAGATATGGAAGGTTTTATAAATCTGCAAAATTACTTTTATGTCACTTATTGTGGGAAAAAATAGCTTCTTCTTATACAAAGATAAGACTGAGGTCCTTCAGGGTTTTTTTGAGATTTAATACAGAATGTTGATCAATATGGAGGACAGTGTGCACAAAAACAGTGGCATCACTCAACCACCCCCCAACCCTTCTATCTAAAACAATATGTAGTATTTAGCAAGCCATGTTTTTCTACTATCTACATAAACTCTTCAGTCTTCTTGTCTCGTTCCAAGAGAACTGGTAGAACCGGAGAATCACACCAGTCGGATTAAAGCATGAAACAGTCTGCCAAGGCTAGAACATCCTGTAGATATCTTGCTACTCTGACGTCTGTAATTCTGTAGTCAGATACATTCCTTTCAAAACATTACACACAGAAGACTTTGTTTTCCAACATCACCTACTGTCCCGGATGTTACTTATACTAAGTCAGGTAATGATTAGTTAAAAGCTGATTAAATAAATATATATATATACAGTTGCAATTGCTAAACAGATGAACAGTTAAATTAAATACTTTTCATTGATATCTGTTATCCACTTTAACAGCAGAAGCTTTTATTGTGAGTTTCATAACACAACTACATAACTACATGAACATAAAAAAGTGGATGAGTTGTAGAACTATATATGGCGAAACTATGGGACCTGTTCGGAAAGGGTAAAAAATGCAAACACTAGTTGTGTTTCTAGGGCTTCTGAAAGCAGTGGGAAAATATTGAAAGTATAGATGGAACATATCTAATGTTAATACCTGCTTGTTCTTGCATGGAATGGTGCCTACCTCCAGCAGTCTTGGGGAAAGAGGAAGGGTAGACCCCAGACAGGTTGCCAATCACAGCACAACACAGACACACAACCATTCGTGGACACACACACAGCTAAGGGCAGCTTTATGACTGCAAGGCAACAATGGTAACAACTGCTCCATCACTAACTTTTAAAATCTTTGGATATAGTAATCATAAATAAACAAATAATAAATAAACAGCAAAACAAAAATTAGACTCGCAAGACAGTTTATCAACAGCATGGACTTAGATCTATCAGCCCCAGTTGAAATAATTGTGTTACATTAATATATGGATAATTTGCACATGTATTTTTATTCCATATATTAAATAATACATTTGCATACAATGACATAAGTGATAATCTATTTGTTTTTTGCCTCATACTGTCATTTCAGGTAACTAAGGAAAACCAAGTATAGAAATCTTTAGTGATTTGAGAAGACAATATACATGCTATTAAAAATTAGTTACTAAAACAGAGCTGGTATAAGCAAAGCATCTGATAATTTCCTGATGATTTTCAAAACATGGCACAGAAAACTTCTCCTGAATGCACTTGTGGTCAAAACAGCAACAAAAAACCTGATATGATTTAAATTGGTTTAATGAGTTGTATAATTTTGTTCATGCTTCAGTGATTTAAATAGTTTGTAAAATAAAACAAGCACAAGAAAAACATTCCTCTGAAAAAGACCAGGGACAAGTCCTTTAATTTAAATGAGTTAAAACACTCACTAGAACAAAATATGGAGACTGGTTCTAAATACCCTTTTTAAAACAAAACAGGGATTCACAAAAAACTCAGGAATTGTGTTAAAAATGTTTTACATTTGTAAGGATTTAGCTTTACACAAGGACACACACACACACACACACACACACACACACGTCTTACTATCCTTGTGTTGACATTGTATTGACTTCCATTGATTTTACTATGCCTAACCCAGACACTTTCCCTAAACCTAACCATTACTGATACATGCCTAACCCTAACCTTAACCTAAACCTAATTCACACCATACCTCTAAACCTAACTAGTAGAGTTTAATAGCTAGTTAAACATTGTGGGGACCAGGCAAAATGTCCACACAAGGGTGGTGGGCTGTCAAAGGTTGGTCCTCACAAGTATAGCTACACATGTACACACAGACACAGACACACACACACACACACAGTGAGCCAATGTTGCTACTATAAAGTGTTTTTTCCCATATGCTAGCTCTGATTAGCAGCATGCAGTTTGATACTTGAACAAGCAGAGTACTTCCATCTGCCAGCTAGTCTGAAGGACAACCAGGACTATGTGAGCCTGGTAATGTTGCCGATGATAGCTGCCAGTGTGTGCCTGTGTATTAGTGCCAACCCACTCTATTTGGAACAAGCTGAGTGCTGAAGATTTATTGGCACTGTAGCGTCTGCTGATCTGCTGCTTGCAGGCTTTCCAGGAGGCCGTCCATTAATCCGCATATTCCAGAAATTATACAGGAAAGTCATGCACTGTGACCTGACCCTGGCTTTGTACAACAAACTCTTTTGTATCTGTTTGGAACATTGCTGTTTATGATACTGCTAGCTGTGGATAGCAATCTCTTTGTTTAAACCAAATCTATACAGTATGATGCACACAGACGGTTTAA
Organism: Valencia hispanica; assembly: GCA_963556495.2. Taxonomy (NCBI): domain Eukaryota; kingdom Metazoa; phylum Chordata; class Actinopteri; order Cyprinodontiformes; family Valenciidae; genus Valencia; species Valencia hispanica. The sequence goes on from OY747715.1 coordinate 47,198,035, forward strand.
GTAGCATTTAAAACATAACAATGAGATCTATGAGCCTGAACATGAACCATAAGCAGCAAGGAAAGAGATGAGTTATAAAACTACAGTTAAAGGTTACATTTAATTCTCTTTGGTTTTTAGGTATCTTCAGGCAGACTTGATATTTCATCTATAATCTATACATAAAAAAACTACATACAAGAAAAGATAACATGCTGAATCCTCAAAAGGAATGATGGCCAATAATTTGATTAGTGTGTGGAAGTGATTCAATCAGAGACTAAGCCTCAGCTACCTCAGTTAGGAAGAGATCATATGGAGAGAAAAATTCAAAATTCAATTCAATTCAAAAATACTTTATTGATCCGAGACGGAAATAAATTGTTGCTCTAGCTCATAGAATTAATTCCTTAAGTTGTTGTAGATCATGATGACCGTGGGCAGGAAAAATTTCCTGTAGCGGTCTGTGTTGCAGCAAAACTGAGGAAGCCTCCGACTGAAGACACTCTGTTGTTGCAGGATAGTCTCATGTAGAGGATGCTCAGTTTTGTCCATAATTTTATTTTATTTTATGAAGAATCCTTCTTTGCATCATCATCTCCAGCTTTTCCACAGTTGTCCCAAGAACAGAACCAGAACCTTCTTTATCAGGTTGTTTAGCCTATTTGAATCCCTGGCTCTGATGCTGCTACCCCAACAGATGACGGCTGAAGAGATTACACTCTCCACAACAGACTTGTAGAAGATCTGCAGCATCTTGCTGCAAACCTTGAAGGACCTAAGCTTCCTCAAGAAGTACAGTCTGCTCTGTCCCTTCTTGTAGACGGCTTCACTGTTGCGCCTCCAGTCCAGTCTGTTGTCAAGGTGAACTCTGCGGTATTTCTATTCCTCAACCACCTCCACTTCTTCTCCCATGATGGAAACATTGTTTGACTTATCCCTGTTTCTTCTGAAATCTACAATAATCTCCTTTGTTTTGTTCACATTCAAGGTGAGACGATTGTTTCCACACCATGTCACAAAGCGGTCCACCAGCTCTCTGTATTCAGCCTCTTGTCCATCTCTGATACACCCGACAATTGCAGAGTCATCTGAGTATTTCTGCAGATGACAGGTCTCTGATTTGTACTGGAAGTCTGAGGTGTACAGAGTGAAAAGGAATGGTGAGAGTACGGTCCCTTGTGGTGCTCATGTGCTGCTGACCACCTGGTTTGACACACAATTCTTCAGTCTCACAAATTGTAGTCTGTTGGTCAGGTAGTCATTGATCCAGGCGATTGTTGAGGGCTCCACCTGTGTCTTCAGGAGTTTCTGACAAAGCAAATCAGGCTGAATTGTGTTAAATGCACTAGAGAAATCAAAGAACATGATCCTCACAGTGCTGCCTGCTTTGTCCAGATGACAGTGGGTTGGTTGAAGCAGGTGGATGATGGCATCTTCAACTCCAACTCCACAGCGATAAGCAAACTGCAGTGGGTCCTGATATGTTCTTGTTTGCTTACTCAGGGGTGCCAACAGGAGTCTCTCCAGGACCTTCATGATGTGGGATGTCAGGGCAACGGGTCTATAGTCATTGATGACTGATGGGTGAGTTCTTTTGGGTACTGGAACAAGGCAGGATGTCTTCCACAACACTGGAACCTTCTCCTGAGTTAGGCTAAGGTTGAAGATGTGCTGCAGAATCCCACAGAGCTGCTCTGCACAGGCCTTCAGGACTCTGGGGCTGACACCATCTGGACCTGCAGCCTTGTTCCGGTTCAGTTTCTCCAGCTGCCTCTTCACCTGACTTTTGGAGACAGACAAGTGGGAGGGGGAGGCAAAGGGGGTAGCAGCATTTCCTGACCTGGTTGAAGTCAAACTTGTGGAATTAGAAGAGTCCATGGCTGAGGTGAAGGATAAAACATCCAAGGTGTAACAGGAAAGCTGTTGATCAGAGGAGAGTGGGATGTCTGTTTGGCTGGGAACAGGAGAGGGGAATGCTGAGCTAGTTTCTGAACTGAACCTGTTGAAGAATATGTTCAGTTCATTGGCTCTGTCCAGACTTCCATCTATCCAATCCTTCCTGTCCTTAAAACCTGTGCTCTTTCTCATTCCTGACCAGACATCTCTGATATTGTTCCTCTGTAGTTTTTTTCTCCAGCTTCTTCCTGTATGCCTCCTTGCTGTCTCTGATCTTGACCTTAAGTTGCTTCTGTATACTCTTCAGTAATTCCCTGTCTCCCTCCCTGAAGGCTCTTTTCTTCTTGTTTAGCAGTTCCTTCAGGTCACTGGTGATCCAGGGTTTGTTATTAGGGAAGCATCTCGCTGTTCTGGTGGGGATGATGTTGTCCACACAGAAGTTTATATAGTCAGTCACACACTCAGTCATGGCATTGATGTCCTCTCCATGTGCTTGGCAAAGAGTCATCCAGTCTGTGGTTGCAAAACAACCCTGCAGGGCTTCTTCAGCTTCCTGTGACCATTTTCTCACAGTTCGTTTTGTCACAGGTTGCCTCTGAACAAGGGGTTTATATTCTGAACAGAGAAAAACAAGATTGTGATCTGATTGTCCCAGAGGAGGTCTTGGATTGGACATGTATGAATCCTTTACATTTGCATAAAACAAATCCAAGGTCCTGTTTTCTCTTGTAGAGCAGCTGACAAACTGTTGAAATGTTGGAAGTGTAGTAGAGAGCGAGGCATGATTAAAATCACCAGATATTGCCACAAATGCATTGGGGTGCTGTGTTTGTAGCTTAGCAACAATGGAACTGATGACATCACATGCATTGTCGGCAACGGCTGAAGGTGGAATGTAAACAACTGCCAAAATTACACTGGTGAACTCTCTTGGTAAATAATATGGACGAAAACTCACTGCCAAGAGTTCGACATCTGGGCTGCAGAGACGACACTTCACAGTAACATGTCCTGGATGACACCATCTGTTGTTGACAAGCACTGATACTCCACCACCTTTTCATTTTCTGCTCGTTTTCAGATCTCTGTCTGCTCGTACAGTCAGGAAGCCTGGCAGACAGACGGAGTCGGGGATATGATCCAGCAGCCACGTCTCCGTAAAACACATAACACTGCATTCATGGTACTCTGGGTGAGTCCTTGTAAGGGCTTGGAGTTCATCCATCTTGTTAGCCAGTGATCTTACGTTGCCCATTATGATCGATGGAAGAGATGGCTTGAACTTGAACTTCCTCTTTCTCTGTCTCCTTTTCGCTCCTGCTCTGCATCCACGTCTCCTCCTTATCAACTCATCAGGGATTTGTGGTTTCAGTTGAGGTATTATTTCAGCTTTTGCGATGTTAATCAACTGCTCCCGGCTGTAAACCACATTGTTGCCATGGTTACGCATCATAACAAATTGTCATCTATGTTAGCAGCAGAAAGGGGAGTGGCCTGTGAGATGGTGAGGGGAAGGTGTTGCACCTATATCCCCGGAAACACAGATACTAATGGTAGTGTATCAAGAGCTTTAGAAGGCCTGAGAGTCATGAAAGAGGGCCTTGCTAAGAATGCTGGTGTAAACACTAATCTAGGAGGTCTGAGCAATTGGTTGGATTCTGTATTGGGTGAGTGGAAATCACTAGCTATTTCTGTGCTTGGAGCTTGTATTACAGCATTTGCATTTTTGTCTGTGTGTGGTTGTTGTGTCATTCCATGCATTAGAGGTCTGGTGATCAGAGTGGTTGACAGAGCTTTTACACATCAGATGTTAGCAAAATCTCTAGCTGGGTCAACCGATGTGAGCAAACCTGATGCAGATGCCAAAAGACGAGATGAAGGGGATGGAGACGATGGATGTGACATGGACACGCTTGACGACCTCGAGCTATATGAGTAATTGAATTACAGATGTATGACAATTACGTTTAAATCACCTTGTGAATTAGGTTTTCTGATGTTTTTGTTTTCTATAACTACTCTCTTGTGTCCACCATGGCAGTTCCATGAAAATTTAGTAGGGTCTCATCCCAGGTAAAGCGGAGAGAAAAAAGGGTTGATTTTCATTTTTCAAATAATATTTTTTATTATTCTTTCATTAGTAGGTCAATTATGGGATTTCAGTTAGGTTTCCTTTATATTTGTTATTTTTCTTATTCAATTCCAGTTCATTGTTATTCAACAATTATTTCCTTTTTCAGTTATTTCATTGTTTTGTTTATTCATATTAAATCTATGAAAAAGGGGAGGAGATTATAAATTCATTTATGAGCAGTGAATCAGTACTGAAATTAAGCCTACTGTTATTGATTACTACTGATCTGTTTTTTTGCATAACCACTTTAAAGGGTCACTGTGGAGCTGACAATTGAGTGACTTATGATCTTTTGATTTCGGGGTTTTCACAATGGAAGCACATTTAAGGGAAGAGTATACATTTCAAATGTGCAAATTTATTTTACTCATTCATGACTGATCCTGCCTAAAAATTGTTTTTTTCTTTATTTTGCAGTTATTTCTTAGACATCCTGGTTTTGATGACGAGCAATGCAGAAATGGCTACCCTGGGGGCAAAGGAGTCGCCACATTCTTTTTCACCCAAGAAGTCGTGAGACGACAAACACGACCATAGTTGGAGGTTGATCATCTTACGCCCCTGGGTTTTTTGAATGTGGTGTTGCATTGCCTCATCAGGAAGGACGTATAGAACTTATCATTTTGTTCAGAAGTTGACTTACTGTAACATGTAATGCACAAAAATCATTTGCTATTGTTTTTTTTCCCACTGCCTGCCTTCTCAGTGGTAGTTTCAAGTTAGCCATTTTTAATCATTTATTATTGTTGTTGTTGTTTTGTTTATCACATGTGATAAAGAGAGAGGACTATTGTGGAAGAAATGTAATGTTCTGTTCTGTGTAGTTCACATACTGATAGTTACTGATAGTTACTATGTGTCTCTTCTTTATAATATGGTGACCAATCTGATTAGGTGACACTGTATGAATTTAGGTCAGGTCAAACCTGCTGATTCAGACTCTTACAGCCTGGGTTGGCATGGCAACTGTCTTTTATGTCTAAGAACGTCCTGACATACATTGATTATGATTCTATATCAAATCTTCTACGCCTAATGAGTCAAATGCCTACCGACTGAGAAATGTTTGTTTGTATTGTCATAGGTGATAGACTCTTGATTACTGAACCTATATAATCCTGTGTCTTGTTTTGGAAAGCCAGGTCAGTATCGCATATTTCTCTGTTAACGCTGTACCTCCTTGTTTGATCAACCAAGTCTGTATTAAACCCTCCGAGAATCTGAAGGAATCTCTCTAATCTCTTTTATTAAAGAACTTCGATAACAATTTGGCGCCAACGTGGATTCCAGCGAGCGGAAGGACTAGAAGAGAGCCACCAAGAAGTCACAAAAGACCCGGAGAGGAGCAGCCCCCGGCCTTCGAACCTCCGTATAGCCTTTAAGGAGCAGGAAGGGACTTCTCTCGTTTCAGACTGACCGCCGCCTAGAATTCGAACCCGGTCTCTCCTTGAGAGAAGGGAAAACGGTGAGAGTGATTCTTTCGATAAAAATTAATTAGTCTATTGAAAAAAAAAAAGAGGTAGCATTTTCATATACGTTAACTTTGAAAAAGAATATAAATAAGTGTTTTTCTGTGCTTTGATAACAAGAAAGAGTGCTGACTGTTTTGGTTCTCTAAACAAACTGGGGCTGTTTAATTAATCTCAAGTAATTAACCAGCGGGTGAGTTTGTAGTTTTTTTTCGTTGAAAAAGAAAGTGTTCCTACAGTTTAAAATATAATTAAATAGCTGCGCATAAAAATGGGGTCTGTAAACTCAAGTTCTCCTCCTCCAGACAGTAAGATATGTCGTTTGATGGCTGAAAAGTACGGGACAGAAATCCTGGACTATGTAAATTTAAACAGTTTTTTAATTTTAAAAAGTAAATGGCTTCCCTGTGTTGGAACTAATGGGTGCCAAGATATTCTTTTTTTCACAGACAAACGTTTTTGCCACTTCAGCAACAAGTTTAGAGAGAAAGTTTTAAGAAAACTCAGATGACCCAGTATTCTACTAGCATTTAAACGGATCATGTACACACAAATCTGGAGGGGTGAAATGAGTCTCAAAACCACCGTACCTGTAACCCTGACCTGTGCGTGAATGTGGTTTTGTCTGTGTGTATCAGGCGAATGGTCCATACATATTTAATGATTTATATACGTAGGAGCCGTTTTGAATTCATAGTTTGTTTTAAGTTAAGATAATTTGATACTTGATATTTGTGAGTACATTTGAACACACAATTGCAAGTACCCAAAGTTACGCACAAAATTTATTTTATGGTTTACAAATCATGTTTTACACAAACAAGTACCCAAAGCTACACACAAATAGGCTGACAAGTTACAAATCAAGTATTACGAACACACAGTTGTTTTGAGTCTATTTTCTCTCCATAAGATCAGGTCATGACCTGTTGGCTCTGCTCAATTAAAGTCCACGTCTTGAAATTACACAACATTGAAACATGTGATCATTCGTTCCCTGTCAATTGTAGATCTGGTAAAATATGTTTTATTTACTCAACGGTATCCACAAAAAATAATTTTGTTGCTTTCTTTTGACCTTTAAAAGAACTTGTGCATCTACAATTTTATCATTTTGTCATTTAAAAAAGGCTTACAATGTTAATGTATCTGTTTAATATAGTATGTATCCTTCTCTTACTTGAAATGGGTGGTTTACATTGTGGGCCAGAAGGTCAAAGCAGGCATCATCTCCTTCTTTCAACAGCTTATTTTAAAGAACCACTCCAACGAAAATCGTGTTTTTCGTGTTGTTAACATGTTCTTGTGGAGTTTTTCTGATGCCAGAGGACATCTCTTAAGAAAATTAAGCTCAAAATTGTATTTCTGAGTATTTCTTCCTTCAAATCCCTGTGAATCAGTAGCAGACGCTAAAAGGCAGTCTAAAACAGACTGGGCTTGTGACGTAGCAACCGCACTGGGCGGGCTACAAGCTCATGCTCCTGCTCTGTTCCGATTCTGCAGCACTATGAGTTATTCTTTGTGTGACACAAAGTTATTGTAACTATGAAAACTTCAAAAAGGCTCATCTGAGTGTTTGAAGCATGTCCACAAATATACTAACATATTAGGATTATTGGCCTGATATAGTCAATTCAAGAGATTACAATAACAATACCATTCTGATGCATCCACTTGGAGAAGACTAGATCTATGTACGTCTTCCTGTTCATTGTCCGAGCTGGCATCTGCCTCAAAACTGTATGCCTGGATAGCTCCAATATTCCTCACCATTTTTGTTGCACCGGTAATACTAGCTTGAAGGTGTGAGGGGCTGTAAACTAGCAGGAGAACTAGCGTAAACGGAGAGCTCTCAGCAATGAGGAGGGGTCCTCCGCGCCAACGGTTCCACCCACAACACAGAGGTAAATTGCTAATGAGCTACTGCCGCTCTTCTGAAACTATGTCCTAGAAAATGACACAGGTTTTGTGATTTCGGCTAAATCAGCATAATCATAATTTAAAGACTGCTCAGAACACTTTAAAACACCCGGAGGAGTGGGGTGGGGACTGGTTCCTTAACTCCAGCAGTCATTGGGTGATGGGCAGGGTACACCCCGGACCCCATTAGTCCATCATATGGCGACACAGAGATACACAGGACAAACAAGCATGAATTTAGAGAGACATGTCAACCTGACTGTTTCTGGGCTGTTTTGGGAGGAAGCCGGAGTACCCAGAGAGAAACTAAACATCCACAGGGAAAACGTGCAAGCTCCAGGCAGACAGACCTCAGGCTGGGATTCAAAACCCAAGACCCTATTGGTAAAGGGCAACAGTACTAACAAATGTCACACAGTGCAGCAAGCTTCTCATTATGTTTGTGCTTAAATAAAGAAATAATACACAAGAGGAATGGAATTCTGGAAAATGTGAATCAGTGAAAGCAATGCACCAACCTTGTACTAGCAGCCTTGTTGTGTGAATGGCCTCTCCTTGGGGGCTAAAGGCTCGGCACGTGTAGGCCCCACGATCTTCCCGGGTGATGTATAGCACCGTCAAATTCCCATCAGACACCTAAACAAACACATCAATACTTGGCTTTCAGAACCAGATCATTACTATGGAGTTACTTGGCTTAGTTTGAACATACTTGTGGTAGGAATATTCCTATGTAATTAGGATTTAAGTACATATTCTCGGTCTAGTGACTGTATCTAGGGCGAGATGACAAAGTTAGGGGAAGCAAAATTAATGCTCCTGATAAAGATGTGTCATACCACCAGAGAGACAGACGCCGGGGCAGCAAGATAACTATGGACAGATGTGCTGGTTCATGCTTTGCTATTGGACTGGCATGAACCAGTTCTCCAGAAGCTGGACATGAAGATTGGAGAAGACATGCTGCAGAGATAAACAGTGATTGCTGAATACTATTTAAACTGTTAGTCAGAAAGGTTGGGTAGGGCGATGCATGAGTAACCTCTGTCCCCTCCATGTTCTGGCCAGACATGTTTGTATTAAATACTTCAACGCCTTCTGGGACTTAGTCTCCTTTTATTTTGGAAACCCTGAAGGATTTTCTTCCATTACATAGTCTTAAAATACAAACACACCTCTCCCAAACATACAGGACAGATGCTAAACTTTTGAACTGTGAATTTTTTAACAGAAAACCAAAATTTTAATTCTCGTTGACCTCTGTATACTCTAGATGAGTGAATTGGTTTATAAAGCCAAAAGATAAAGTAAATGTGAGCAAAATATTGAATATATTTGATTTTTCCAGAGTAGAGTCAAACAAAAGCACGAAATTTAGATCAATTCATTGATTTTTTTTTTTTAAAGATATATGTGTTTTTCCCCAACATCAGATATTTCATGGGTTTTTTTCATATGAACAGTCACAAACGTTAATACAGCAACAATCTGAGTCACTTTTTTTCTTTTCATGGTATAGATGACCATCAATACAGCATATGAGTGGATTTTAGAGTATTTAAATATTATTACTAGGGCTGTCAAAATTAACGTGTTAACGCAAGTCGATTAATTTGTAGACTTAACACGAATATTTTTTTATGCAATCAGCGCATGCACAGAATGACCCGCCCTGTCACTTGCCATGTAAACAGCATGGCATACCCAAACTGCACCAGTGGTTCCATGTGAAAGTCTATTCTCAGTCGCGAACCATAGGGGATTATGGGTCACTCCCTGCTCTGCTAAGCGTGTAGTCTGCAGAGAGAGAAGTGATTTTCTCTTGTGCTTTTGGTCGCTTTCATAAAAACAAATGTGCATCGCATCGACTCGCCCCTTTCAAGGCAAACAAACAACGTCTTTGGTTGCACGCATTCAGAAGAAGAGATTGGAACTACCAGATGATTAAAAATACACCAATCAGCAGCGATGACTTTATTAGGTAAGCCTTGGCTAAAAAAACAAGCTAGCATAGCTAACCAACACTGCAGCTCCAAGATAACTGCAAATGATAACAATGGGAACCAGGGAGTAATATAAAGGTTTGGCCGTCCTGGGGTCTCTGTTGCCTGTGGGGGTCGGGGGCGGCCGGGGGCCGGCATGTGCAGCTGCCTCTCTCTTTTTCTCTGGGCCGATTGTCATCGCCGGTCCCTGTATGTTGTTTGCTGGTTGGGGTGCCTGGCTGCTGGTCGCAGCGGCTGGGTGGCGTTTCTGGGCCGGATCAGTCCTTTTTCGCACTGGACTTGGCTCCTGGGTCTTGGTCTTTGTGCGGGGCGCTGGGGTTGGGCATTTGGCCGGGATCGGTCGGACTTGCGGGTGGACTGGCCGGGTGGACTGGCCGGGTGGTGGGGCGCTGGGTTTGGTCTCCTGCCGGGCCATTGAGCAACAGTGGTCGCTCCACAAGGAATGAGGCTGTTTTGAGAGTAGAGCGAATGTCAGGGTGGGTTTAGTTCCCCTTCTGGGATGGGGCTGGGGGGACTGCCTTGGGGTCCGTGGGGCTTTGTGGTGCTGTGGCCGTGGGCCCCGGGTCGAACGTGCCATGGCCTCCCTCCCCTGGTGGATACCGGTGAACAGCGGTGCCTATTTGGGTCAGTGGGGGAGCTGGCTCCCTGGGAAGACATTTTGTCTCCCAGTTCTTCTCTCCCCATCCCTGGACACCTCTGTCCACCCTCTCCATCACTTTACCACTCATATAGGGTCTTGGGGCATGGGCACATCACTGGGGTGCGAGGAGGGGCTTCCCTCCTCGCTATTCCGTGGTGTCCTGGGTCCCAATTTTAATACACAACTTAGGCACTCCCACTTATAACATTCTCATGCGACACATATGTAGGGACTTTGGGGTGGGCACACTTTTCGGCATCCAGAGGGGGAGCGGTTCAATCAGCTTCACCTCTGGTGCCGGTGCCCACTGTTAAACCACATATAGACACTGAGGGCTCGGGGTGGGGGTTGGGGGATGTGTGGCTGCCTTCCCCACATCTCACCCCTCTGTTTTAAATGCACATTATAACAACACGCATAAACACCATACTCGAGCGGGAGGATGGAGGCTAGGGGTCTTTTCACACCCCTGTTCGCTACGGGCCATCAGGGATTGGGGTCCGGAGGAGGAACAGGCGGTCTGGTTGGGGTCCTGGGCTGTCGGGCTGCTTTGCCTCTGTGGGGCCCTTGGCGGTCTGCTTGTCTCCGTCCTAGAAGGTAGGGGGTCCATCTCCCGGGTCCGGGGGCTGGTGGCTCTACTGGGGCATCGGTACCTGGACCTGGGAGCATAAAGTGTGTATGGGGTGTGTGAGTGAGGGTACAGCGTCATTTTTTTGGGTGTCTTGGTGAGTCAGTGAGAATGTATGGGTTTAAGAGGGAGGGAACGTATGACTGTGTCTGTATGTCTTTGTCTACCTGTCAGGTTGGATCTTGGTCTGCCCCCTCGCCTGGCGCACCTCAGGCCTTACACTTAATGGGGGGCCTATTTCCCCTCCGTCACTCCCCGCCGGTGACGGGGGCCCCTGCCTGCCGGTGCATCGGTGGTCAATGGGATTGTTGGGTGGTGCCTGCTCGGTGGCTCGGAGGGATGCGGATCCGGTGTCTCTGCTCGTATGATCACCTGTTCTGTGCGCACCGTGCGTGGCCGGTTCATTGGCGGGTTGGACCGGCCCTGGCCCTTGTTGGATGCCTGGTCTCGGCGCCCTGTGTTGCGCGGGATCAGGACCCGGGAGCTGGTACAACTTGGTGTCCAGATGCTGGCTGAGCCCGGCCTGGGGATGCTGTCCGTCCCCTGCGGCTATCTGTGGGGCGCTAGGATGTTGGCGGTGGGGATTGGCCTAGGGTGGAGGCGGCGCGTGGCGGCCGGCCGCGGCCCCTGCAGTGCCGGGGGCCCCTTGTCGGCCGGTCCCTTGTCGGGTCCCTGCTGGGGGGTGGGGTGCCCCTGGGCCACGGCTCTCCCGGTCCATTGACCGGCCCGCCCTGGCGCGGCTGGTTGCCGGCGGGGCCCGTGGGCTCGTCACTGCTGTCCCCCGGGCCCCTGCATAGTGGCCGCTGGATGTTCCCCTGGGGTTCTTCTTTGCTCCACTCTTGGGGGATGCGATCGGCCCCGCCCGGGTCCGCCTGGGGCTCTGGGGGTCCTTTGGACGTCTTGGCTCCGATCTCCATGTCTGCATCGATTCCTGGGAGACGGATTGATGGCTGCTCACACCAACTATCGAACACTCTTATGGAGAAACCCTATATGCACCAGCATGCTAACACACACATAGATGTGGGGTCTCTGGTGTTTAAGGATATATTCTTGGGCTGAGGTTATTACTAGAGCTTGATTAATCGGTACCATGAGTTTTTCTCTGATATTGTTGTGGTATTTTTATATCTATTTTTGTGTGATGTGGTTGTGGAATTCTTAGTTCACAATGTTTGGTTTGTTTTGTCGATGTTCCTTTTTCGTGTTTTGTTTTGTTTTTCCCCCTCTCTCTGCCGTCCTGTGGGTATGGAGGCAGACTTCAATGTCTTCCTGTGTTTTCTTTGTTCCCCTTCCTCTCTTGTATTTTCAACTCACCCTCTCTCTTGACTTTTTGTTTCCTACCTCTCATCTTCATCTTCCTTCTTTCTTCTCCTTAATTTTCCGTCTCCGTGTCCATAACATCAGGAAATAAAAACCCCAACAATTCATAATAAAGATTTTTCACACATATATCAAGTGGAGGACTATAGCAAGAGCTGTACTGCTCCGCTTGTGAAAGTAAATCTGTTGGGCTTCTACTTGGTACTCAGACACCAATTCTGAGCTCCACACTGCCAAACAGGACACGTTTATATATATTATAAAAAATAAATAAATAAATAAATTAATAAAAAAAAGGTTTGGTGTCACACCATTTGCGCAGGCATCGCGGTGTTGATAAACAAATAATCCCTCTATTATTAAGGAAATTAAATTCAAAAATGCTTAATTGATCCCAGAGAGAAACTAACTCTTGTAGCTCATACTATTTAATTATTCAAGAAGTTGTTGTAGATCCTGATGGCTGAGGGCAGGATGGATCTCCTGTAGCAATCTGTGTTGCAGCGAAACTGAAGAAGCCTCTGACTGACTGTAGGATAGTTCCATGAAGGGGATGCTCAGGGTTGTCCAAAATCAATACAAAACGCTCAGTTTTACATTCAGAAAATGTTAACCAGTTAGTGTGCCTTAACAATCTGAGTATAACACTTTATTTTTAATCACTGCACAGTACTCTGGTTTGGTAATTGTGTCATTATAAACAGCAGTCTGAGCTCCTGAAGCGTGATTTTATTCACCTTTTTAATCTTTTAGAAAACACACATGTCTATGTTTTTATTTCTGGCCCCACTCCCACTGTCGACAGAGGAATTGGCCGTTTTAGCAGACTTTTATCCCTTAATACTTGGCTCTCCTCCATCACCGTTGTTCATAGACAATTTTAACATTTTTGGGGGCAGGAAGCACCTGTTTGGACCAGATGGGCTCCATCTAAATAGACAAGGCACTCGTACACTGACATTGAGCCTGGCATGTCCATGTCCCCCCTGTCAACTACACTGGCCACAGCTACCCCTGCCCTCTCTGATTCCTCCGCCACATCCTGATGTGCAAATGGTCCTTGCTCCTATGAACTCACCTCTGATTTTAACAGTAACTCACATACTGGACTTGGACCTTGTTCTACCTCATTCATACCTGTTATCAGCAGAGAGCGGACTAAAAATCATAAACCGAACAAATGCAATTCAAATAATCTCAAAAAGTTGCCAAAAGCCCCACTTTCAGTAAATCATACAGTCCCTCCATCTCCAATCACTATTAATATGGCATTTTTTAATGTTCGCTCTCTGCTGAACAAAACTTTTATAATAAATGATCTGATTTTAGACCATAATCTTCATTGTTTATTTTTAACAGAAACTTGGCTGAGTGCAGATGCCCTTGTTGTTTTTACAGAGGCCTCCCCACCTAATTTTAACTTAACTTATTCTACGAGGAGTAGCAAAAAGGGGGGCGGAACTGCTTTTATAAGTTCATCAACACTTTCCGCCAAACCTGTTTTATTTGTTAACTATTTTACTTTTGAATATAATGCAACTGTTTTTAGCACTCCTCAGATTTTATGTGTCACAATTTATAGGCCTCCTAAAAAGAGTGCACTTTGTAAGGATCATTTTAGCTGGTGATTTTAATCTACATATAGATAACCTTTTAGATCCTTAATCAACAGATTTTATTGTCAATGATTTTAACAGAAGGCTTCAGTCCACTCTTGACCGGCTGGCTCCACTACAAGTTAAAAGTTGAAAATCTAAAGCTGCAACGCCGTGGAAAAATTAAAACCTCCGAAAAATGAAGAGAAATTGTAGGGCGGCAGAGGAGATATGGAGGAAAAGTAAAACCACAATAAACCATCAAATATACACAGATCTTCTCAATTTATACAACAATGCAGTAAGAAATTCAAGAAATTCATACTTCTCCAAAATCATCTCAGAACATAAAAATAATTCCAAAATCCTTTTTTCCACCATTGATAAACTCCCTCAAACACTCTTTGTGAGGAGTTTGCAGACCACTTCAGAGGTAAGGTAGACAACATCAGATGTAAGATTTTATCTTGTCAGAGTAACAAGGTTTTAGACAAATCTGAGTGTGTGTCTTTACCAGAGGAAACGCTGGACAGTTGTGTCCTGGTAGAAGCTGGGACTCTTGATAAAGTTTTCTCCTCAGTGAGGCCCACCACATCTGTTTTGGACCTGATTCCCATTTCCTTATATAAGCAATTTATGGATCTTTTAGAGATGAGATTTTAACCATGATGAATTGCTCCCTTCAGACGGGGGTCTTTCCTGCCGCCTTTAAAGGGGCGGTAGTGAGGCCCCTGTTGAAGAAGAGCAATTTAGATTTTAATGATTTTAACAATTTTAGACCGGTATCTAACTTACCGTTTTTAAGCAAAATTTTTGAAAAAATTGTTTTAATTCAACTTAATGATTTTATTAATGAGCACAATGTCCTGGATAAATTTCAGTCTGGTTTTAGGGTGAACCACAGCACAGAGACGGCTCTTTTAAATTTTTTTAATGACTTTAGATTAAACTATGATGCACAGAAGGTGACAGTGTTGGTTCTACTGGATCAAAGCGCTGCCATCAATACAGTAGACCACACTATTCTTTTAAACCATTTAAAACAGATTGGCCTCTCTGATGCTGTTCACAAATGATTCACATCCTATCTCACAGACAGGACTTTTATGGTAAGTTTAGATACCTGCTCCTCTAGGGTCCATAGGATTACATGTGGTGTGCCCCAGGGTTCGATTTAAGGCCCAGTGCTTTTTAACCTGCATATGCTCCCTCTTGGCAGTGTCATCAGAAGACATGGAGTTAACTTTTAATTCAATTCAATTCAGTTTATTTATATAGCGCCAATTCACAACAGATGTCATCTCAAGGCACTTAACAAGAAGTCATTTCAATACAATTATACAAACATTCCAATCAGTTAAAAAGTTTCCTATTTAAGGAATCCCAGCAGATTGCGTCAGTCATTGGCGTGAGGTTGGGCAGATTTCCAACCACAGCAATCCTTCAGCAATCCCTCATACTGAGCAAGCATGTAGCGACAGTGGAGAGGAAAAACTCCCCTTTAACAGGAAGAAACCTCCAACAGAACCAGGCTCAGTAGGAGCGGCCATCTGCCACGACCGTCTGGGGGTTTGAGAAGACAGAGCAGAACACAGAAGGAACAGAAGATCCGATATAAGAGAACTTTCTATGTTACAGAAAGTAAAAAGTTGATAACAGGACACAGTGGATGTTAAGTTACTGAGAGGATCATCCCAGTCGATGCCCCCCGTCCAACAGGGCATTGCAGCCAAGCAGGATACCAGACCAGGTATATCTTCGATGGGGAGAAAAACACTGAGAGAAAACAAAGTTAACAGTCGAAATAACAGAATGTACTGTAATACAACTGGAGAGTCGTAGGAGAAAAGGAAGTAGCAGAGTGAAGAAAATTGGTAAGTCTGTCCTCCAGCAGTCTAAGCCTATAGCAGCATAACTACAGAGATAGCTCAGGATGACCTAAGCCACTCTAACTATAAGCTTTATCAAAAAGGAAAGTTTTAAGCCTGGCCTTAAAAGTAAACAGAGTGTCTGCCTCACGGACTAAAGCTGGGAGCTGGTTCCACAGGAGAGGAGCCTGATAACTAAAATATCTGCCTCCCATTCTACTTTTAGAGATCCTAGGAACTACAAGTAAACCTGCAGTCTGAGAGCGAAGTGCTCTTTTAGGAACATATGGAACAATTAGATCTCTGATGTATGATGGAGCTTGATTATTAAGGGCTTTGTATGTAAGAAGAAGGATCTTAAATTCTATTCTGGATTTAACAGGGAGCCAATGAAGGGAAGCTAAAACAGGAGAAATGTGATCTCTCTTTTTAATATTCATCAGAACTCTTGCTGCCGCATTTTGGATCAACTGAAGGCTTTTAATGGCATTTTGTGGACTTCCTGATAGTAAAGAATTACAGTAGTCCAGCCTTGAGGTAACAAATGCATGGACTAGTTTCTCAGCATCACTCCTGGACAGGATGTTTCTAATTTTAGCAATATTCCGGAGGTGAAAGAAAGAAATCCTAGAAACCTGTTTAATATGGGATTTAAATGTCAAGTCTTGGTCAAAAATAACGCCGAGGTTCTTTACGTTATTACTGGGGGCCAATTTAATGCCATCCAGATGAAGTGATTGACTAATCAGTTTCTGTTTAAGAACTTCTGGTCCAAAGACAGCAACTTCTGTCTTGTCAGAATTTAAAAGCAAAAAGTTTAGGGTCATCCATGCTTTTATGTCTTCCAGACATGCCTGTAATCTACCTAACTGACTGGGTTCATCAGGATTTATGGATAAATATAGTTGTGTATCATCGGCATAGCTGTGGAAATTTATCCCATGCTGTCTAATGATTCTACCAATTGGAAGCATATATATGGTGAAAAGAATTGGTCCAAGGACAGAACCCTGTGGAACTCCACAAGTAACCCTTGAGAGTGAAGATGATTTATCATTTAGATGAACAAACTGGAATCTATCAGACAAATATGATTTAAACCAGCCTAGTGCTGTTCCTTTGATCCCTGCAACATGTTCAAGCCTTTCTAAGAGAATATTATGATCGACTGTGTCAAAAGCAGCACTGAGATCTAACAAAACCAGAACAGACACCAGTCCATTATCTGAGGCCATGAGAATATCATTAGTAACCTTCACCAGTGCTGTTTCAGTGCTATGATGAGCTCTAAAACCTGACTGAAACTCTTCAAACAGCTCGTTACTGTTTAGATGTTCACAGACTTGATTAGCAACTATTTTCTCAAGCACTTTGGATAAGAAAGGAAGGTTAGATATAGATCTGTAATTCAGTAAGTCATCTTGATCAAGGGAAGGTTTCTTGAGTAAAGGTTTAATTACAGCTATTTTAAATTCCTGTGGTACGTATCCGTTTACTAAGGATAGATTCATCATATCCAAAATGGGGCCAGGAACCAAATGGAACACTTCTTTAAATAATTTGGTTGAGATTGGGTCCAAAATACAAGTTGAAGGTTTAGATGAGGCTAATATTTTTGATAATTCTGAAAGCTCGACTGAATCAAAACAGCCTAAGCAATACTGAGGTTCTACAGTTCTTTCCGATACTGACTCATTTACTGAGGAAGAAGTAATCATGTTTGGGAGGGTGCCAATGATTTTATTTTTAATAAAATTTATTTTATTTATGAAGAATCTCATAAAATCATCGCTGCTAAGAGCTGGGGGAATAGTTTGCTCAACAGAGCTATGACTCTGTGTAAGTTTGGCAACTGTACTAAAAAGAAACCTAGGATTGTTTTTATTCGCCTCTATTAATGATGAAAAATATGCTGTTCTAGCTTGTCGAAGGGTCTTTTTATACAGCAGTAGACTGTTATTCCAGGTTAAATAGGAATCCTCTAGATGTGTAGAGCGCCATTTTCTCTCCAACTTCCTAGTATTCTGCTTTAAAGTACGCAACTCTGCGTTAAATCAAGGAGTCAGCCTCCTATGGCTAGCCACTTTCTTTTTTAATGGGGCTACACTATCTAATGCCAAACGCAATGAGGACGTAACGCTGTGAACCAGACCATCAATTTTACAGTTTTTTTACAGTTATGCTGATGATACACAGCTGTACATCTCCATGTCTCCCGATGACACACGGCCAATGGATGCACTTTTTAACTGCATTTATACATAAAATCCTGGATGGCAGAAAACTTTCTCCAGCTCAACCAGGCCAAAACTGAAGTTTTAGTCATTGGTCCTGAGGCTCAGAGAAAGAAACTTTTACCAAAACTACAATCACTGTCTTTTAATCCCTCTTTACAAGTTTAGAACCTGGGCGTGATTTTTGACTCTGAGCTGACTTTTATTCCTCACATAAAAAATATTACTAAAATAGGTTTTTATCAACTAAAGAACATCGCCAGAGTCCGCCCCATTCTCTCTCGGGCCAACGCGGAGACACTGATGCATGCTTTTATCTCCAGTAGAATTGATTACTGTAATGCCCCGCTTTCTGGTATTCCCAAAAAGAGTATATCAGGTTTACAACTACTACAAAATTCAGCAGCAAGTGTCCTAACAAAGACCAGGAGGCGGGAGCACATTACACCGGTCTTAAAATTTGCGCATTGGCTCCCCGTACATTTCAGGATCGACTTTAAGGTTCTTTTAATGGTTTTTAAGTGTCTTAATGGTCTTGGGCCTTCTTATCTCTCTGAACTGCTTTTACCATATAAACCTTCGCGGTCTCAGCGCTCCTCTGGCAGCAGTCTCCTTGTCACCCCAAAAGTAAGGGCACACACGCATGGCGAGGCGTCTTTCCAGTTTTATGGCCCACACCTATGGAACAGGCTGCCAGAGGACCTCAGGGCTGCAGAGAACGTTCATGTTTTTAAGAGCAGGCTCCAGCCTCACCTTTTTAGCCTAGCTTTTAACTGATTATTATGTTTTTTTATTTTTTTTTACGTGTTCTGTTTGGCAGTGACCCGACAAGGGACCGGCCAAAGAGGGGCCCCCGGCACTGCAGGGGCCGCGGCCAGCCGCCACCGCCCTAGGCCAATCCCCACCGCCAACATCCCAGCGCCCCACCCCTGCCCTACGTCGGGGCGCCCCATCGAAAGCCGCAGGGGACGGACAGCATCCCCAGGCCGGGCTCAGCCAGCATCTGGACACCAAGTTGTACCAGCTCCCGGGTCCTGATCCCGCGGAACGCAGAGCGCCGAGACCAGACATCCAACGAGGGCCAGGGCCGGTCCAACCCGCCAATGAACCGACCACGCACGGTGCGCACAGAAAAGGTGATCGAACGAGCAGAGACGCCGGATCCGCATCCCGCCGATCCACCAAGCAGGCACCACCCAACAATCCCAAACCTGGCACCCCTAAAAGAGGTGCACCAACCAACCAAAGGAAGATATCGGCCCAGCACATCGGCCGATCGACACACCGGCCCCCCCCGGCCAGGCACGCACCAGGTCCGAACCGGATTGACCACCGATGCACCGGCAGGCAGGGGCCCCCGTCACCGGCGGGGAGTGACAGAGGGGAAAAAGGCCCCCCATTAAGTGTAAGGCCTGAGGTGCGCCAGGCGAGGGGGCAGACCAAGATCCAACCTGACAGGTAGACAAAGACATACAGACAGTCATACGTTCCCTCCCTCTTAAACACATACATTCTCACCGACTCACCAAGACACCCAAAAAAATGACGCTGTACCCTCACTCACACACCCCATACACACTTTATGCTCCCAGGTCCAGGTACCGATGCCCCAGTAGAGCCACCAGCCCCCGGACCCGGGTGATGGACCCCCTACCTTCTAGGATGGAGACAAGCAGACCGCCAAGGGCCCCACAGTGGCAAAGCAGCCTGACAGCCCAGGACCCCGACCAGACCGCCTGTTCCTCCTCCGGATTCCAACCCCTGATGGCCCGTAGCGAACAAGGGTGTGAAAAGACCCCTAGCCTCCATCCTCCCACTCGAGTATGGTGTTGATGCGTGTTGTTATAATGTGCATTTAAAACAGAGGGGTGGGATGTGGGGAAGGCAGCCACACATCCCCCAACCCCCACCCCGAGCCCTCAGTGTCTATATGTGGTTGAACAGTGGGCACCGGATACAGAGGTGAAGCTGATTGAACCGCTCCCCCTCTGGATGCCGAAAAGTGTGCCCACCCCAAAGTCCCTACATATGTGTCGCGTGAGAATGTTATAAGTGGGAGTGTCTAAGTTGTATATTAAAATTGGGACCCAGGACGCCACGGGATAGCGAGGAGGGAAGCCCCTCCTCGCACCCCAGTGATGTGCCCATGCCCCAAGGCCCTATATGAGTGGTAAAGTGATGATGCAGGTGGACAGAGGTGTCCAGGGATGGGGAGGGAAGGACTGGGAGACAAGGACCTGTCTTCACCAGGCCAGTAACCCATGTCCGCCAGTGCAACCCCCCTAAGGCACCGCATGCAGCCATCAGGAGTTACCACCCAAAGCCCAACCCGGCCACGACGTCCAGCGCCCCATCCGCCCAGGGATCCCACCCCCAGGGGTCCCCCCCAGACGCCTCCAACCCCAAAACCCCCACATCAGCAACAGCATCCCAAACGACAAAACCAAGTGCCCCTCACCCCTACTAGGTGATGGAGCCGATCAAAGGAGCCCAGAGATTGATCAGATATGGAGCCAGAGGCCGTCTCAAGACCAATATGGTCCAACAAGATTAACTATTATTTACTACTGTTTGTTTACTTGCTCTGCATGTTTTGTATGATTATATTTTTATCAGTTTTACTATTTAATCTTAGCACATTAATTTACTGTTTTTTATTTTTTTTACTTTAATTTATCTTAATCCCCATTCCAGTGTTTCCTCTGTGGGAGCCCTCTGCCCCGGGAGCAGTGGTCGGCTGTGGCTCCCTGTGTGCTCTCTAGGTGGAGCTTGGGTGGAGGTGGGGGTCTTGGCCTTGCCTCCACTGGGTGCCCTGTGTCAGCGCCTCGGCTGCTGCTGTTAATCTACCGCTGCCGGGGCAGATGGCTCCTCTGATGGCGTTTCCTTGCATGGTTCATCTGCACTCGGCCCAATGTCCTTTTTTACTTTTTCTTTTAATTGTGTGTGTGCATGGGAGTTGGAGGGGGGTATAACTGTGACCATAATTTTAAATCTGTGGTGGAGGGAAGGGAAGGTGTTTTTATGTGGGGTCCTTTTAATCTGTAAAGCACTTTGTGATGCAACTTCTTGTATGAAAAGCGCTTTATAAATAAAGTTTGATTTGATTAATGAACACATTATTCTTAATTCTTAAATTGTTTTTCTACTTTTCTACTTGTGTGAATCTAAATGCTTCTATTACCTGCCACTTTGCTGCTGTTAAAGCGGAATTTCCCCTATCTGGGGAACGGATTTCTCCACTCACACAACACCAAAGCATGCAAACTGTGAGGCTGCATTTTATGTGGACAATTTTCAAAAATCATAGCCTATTTTAAATGCATGGCTTGCAAAACTCTAGGCCATCATAGGCCATGCACATTTTTTATTAATCTAACCGATCTTGTTGTCCTTCTGAAACTGCTGTCCCACTGTTTCTTATTCTATCATGTACAGGTGAAACTTGAAAAATTGGAATATTGTGCTAAAGTTTATACCTTTCAGTAATTCAACTTGAAAGGTGAAACTAATATATGATATAGACTCATTACATACAACGCAAGATATCTCAAGCCTTTATTTGTTATAATTTTGATGATTATGAAAATCCCAAATTCAAGTTTGGAAGGAAAATGTGCACAAACAGCAGGGATGAGGGCAGCCTGTAGAGGATTGTCAGGAAAAGCTCATTCAAAGGTGTTGGAGACCTTCACAAGGAGAGGACTGAGGCTGGAGTTAGTGCATCGAGATCCACCACACACAGATGGACCCTGGACATGGGCTAAAAATGTCCTGTTCTTCTTTTCAAGCTGCTGCTGAACAACAAACAATGTCAGAAGCGTCTTAACTGGGCTAGAGAGAAAAAAGAACTGCAAATGTTGCAGCTCATTTGGAAACCAAGGTCCCAGAGTCTGGAGGAAGAATGGAGAGGCACACAAACCAAGATGCTTGAAGTCCAGTGTGAAGTTTCCACGGTCTGTGTTGCTTTGGGGAGCCATGTCATCTGCTGGTGTTGGTCCACTGTGCTTTATTAAGTCCAGAGTCAACTCAGCCATCTACCAGGACATTTAGGAGCACTTCATGCTTCCTTCCGCAGACAAGCTTTCTGGAGATGCTGACTTCATTTTCCAGCAGGACTAGGCACCTGGCCACACTGCCAAAAGTACCAAAACCTGGTTCAATGACCATGGGATTACTGTGCTTGATTGGCCAGAAAACTGGCCTGACCTAAACCTCACAGAGAACCTATGGGGGATTTCCCAGAGAAAGATGTGAGACATGAGAACAAACAATGCAGAAGAGGTGAAGGCCACTATTGAAGCATCCTGGTTTTTGATAACACCTCAGCAGTAGCCTACCACTGTCATGATTTTAGGTTGACTCATAAGCGAACACAGAAAACACCCAGCCTCAGATCTCCGTTATCTTAAAAGTTTATTTTCTGTCGACATGGAAAACACGGGAACCAGGCTTGCGGGGAACTCACGGATGGCGACTCTGGAAGGTAAGGCAGGAGGTGAGTGTGGAAACCAAGATTGTAGGACAGTTCTTTCTTTGTGTAAAGGAAGTTGGCTTTAACTCACTGACGGGGACGGACGCCGGACTCAGAGGAGGAGGTGAGTGATCCAGTGGATGCAGAACTCCTGAAGCCGTATTGGATACTGGTGGAATGACTCTTTCGCAGGCAGCTAAGAGATGTGAGAATGGTTTGGAGCCGATGGAGCTGAAGCAGATGGGCTGGTGGAACAGAGGAGTTAGCGGACGCGGCCACACCCCGAGGAGACGGATGTCCAGAGCTGAGATCCACGTGAGTACGCCGGAGGACAGTTGAGGATTTCCAGAACCAAAGATGAAGCCTGGAAGGAACTCGCTGCGAGGAACACAGGAGAAAGTAGGGTAAGTCCACTGGTAAAAAGCACATACCTTGAACAAATGTGGTCAGGTTTAGGACTCTGGGAAACGGAATCATCTGACGTCCGTCTGGTGGATCCTCTGGACCATACCCCTCCCAGTCCACCAGGTACTGGTAACCTCGGCCCCGGCGACGGACGTCCAGGAGTTGGCGAACAGAGAACACAGGACCCCCATCAACCATCCGGGCTGGCGGGGGATAATCAGGTGAGGGACAAAGAGGGCTGGAAGAAACGGGTCTGATCTGGGAGGCGTGGAACACTGGATGGATGCGAAGGGACGCGGGGAGTTTCAGACGGACCGCCAGAAAAAGGAAGGGTCCCAAAATCGTGGGGAGAGTTTCCTTGGGTGGGCCTTGAGAGTAATGTTCCTGGCAGACAACCAGACCATTTGGCCAGGAGAGTACGTGGGTGCGGGGATGCGCTGACGAACAGGATACTTCTTGTTTTGGATGGAAGTGCGCTGGAGGGCCGCCTGAGTCTGCCTCCAAATCCTCTTACAAGACAGGATATAAGATCGGACGGAGGGAAGAGCAGAATCCGGGACGGAATTGGGCAGCAGGGAAGGTTGATAACCCAGAGAGGCCTCAAAAGGTGAACGTCCAGTGGCAGCGGAGACGTGGGCATTATGGGCATACTCAATCCAAGGTAGAAAGGTACTCCATAAATGCGGATTGGACGAGCATACGCATCTAAGTGCGTCTTCAACCTCCTGGTTCAACCGCTCGCACTGTCCATTGGTCTCTGGATGGAACCCGGAGGACAGGCACCGTTTGGCCCCCAAGGATCGACAGAACTCCTTCCAGACCTGCGAGGTAAACTGAGGACCCCGATCGGAAACCATCTCCGAGGGGATGCCATGAAGCCAGAAAACCTGCGTGAAAAGGAGCCTAGCCGTCTGGGGCGCAGAGGGAAGTTTGGACAAGGCCACTAGATGACAGGCCTTAGAGAACCGGTCCACGAGGGTGAGGATAACAGTTTGTCCCTTAGACACGGGGAGGCCGGTGATAAAGTCCAGGGCGATATGAGACCAAGGCCGGGCTGGGATAGACAGGGGCTGAAGGAGACCCGGAGAAGGTTGGTGAACGTTCTTGTTGCGATTACATGCGTGGCAGGCTGAGACGAACTCCACAACGTCTCTATTGAGACCAGGCCACCAGAAATATCTGCGCAGGCATGCCACCGCTCGGCTGACTCCAGGATGGCAGGAGAACTTGGAAGAGTGTGCCCATTGGATGGCTTTGGAACGGACTCCTGATGGGACATACCGTCTTCCCGGTGGACCCCCCCCCAGGGTCCGGTTCAAGGGACGTAGCACTCTCGATCTGCCGTTCAAGGTCCCAGGAAAGGCTTCCAATCCGGCAGGAGCTAGGAAAAATGGGTTCCGGTAGCTCACGGTCTGAATCAGGAGAGAATTGGCGTGATAAAGCGTCAGGTTTGATGTTTTTAGACCCAGGCCTGTAAGTGATAGAGAGGTTAAACGGGTGAAAAATAATGACCAGCGATATTGTCGGGGGTTCAGCCGCTTCGCCTTCTGGAGGTAGGCTAGGTTTTTGTGATCAGTGAGAACTAGGACTGGGATCTCGGTGGCCTCCACCCAATGTCTCCACTCCTCCAATGCCAACTTCATGGCGAGTAGTTCGCGATCCCCCACATCATAACGCCCGTCGGTTGGTGTAAACCTCTTAGAAAAAAAGGCACAGGGGTGTAGTTTACCGTCAACCGGGAGACGTTGGGAGAGAACAGCCCCCACACTGGTGTTAGACGCGTCCACCTCAAGGACGAACTGGACGTTGGGATCAGGTTGGATGAGGATGGGAGCCTGAACAAAACGCCACTTGAGCTCAGCAAAGGCGAGATCGGCTTCTGAGTTCCAACAAAAGGTGTGCTTGGTAGATGTCAGAGCAGTGAGGGGGGCTGCCACAATACTGAAACCCCGAATGAAGCGACGATAAAAGTTGGCAAATCCCAGGAACCGCTCCAGCTGTTTACGCGTCTTCGGGGCGGGCCATTCCTCAATGGCGCTAACGTTCCCTGGATCAGCTCTCATGCGTCCTGCTTCAAAAATAAAACCCAGAAAAGTGACGGAAGGTTTGTGAAACTCATATTTTTCAGCCTTGACGAAGAGACTGTTCTCCAGGAGCCGGGTGAGTACTTGACGGACGTGGGATCTGTGTTCCTGCAGAGTCTTAGAGTAGATGAGAATGTCGTCTAAATAAGCGAAAACAAAGATGTTAAGGAAATCACGGAGAACATCATTGATAAGGGCTTGAAAAACTGCAGGGGCATTAGAGAGTCCGAAAGGCATGACCTGATACTCGAAATGTCCGATGTGAGTCTTGAATGCCGTCTTCCACTCGTCCCCCTTGCGGATGCGAACCAGATGATAGGCATTTCGCAGATCCAGTTTAGAAAAAATAGTTGCGTCTCGAACGGGTTCAAATGGGGATGAAAAGAGTGGAAGAGAATACTTGTTCTTGACCGTGATATCATTGAGAGCCCGGTAATCAATACAAGGGCGGAGTGATTTGTCCTTCTTCTCAACGGAAAAAAATCCGGCCCCTACTGGAGACGTGGATGGACGAATAAGTCCCGCCGGAAGGGACTCGTTGACATATTTCTCCATGGCCTCCCTCTCCTTCTTAGAGAGATTGAACAATCTGCCTGCTGGGAGTGGAAGACCAGGGATAAGGTCAATAGCGCAGTCGTAGGGCCAATGAGGTGGAAGTGAGAGTGCTCTATTCTTACTGAACACCGGTAGAAGGTCATGGTACTCGGGGGGAATTAAGGTGAGATAAGGTGGAGGCTCGGGGGAAGCAGAAGCGTCACAGCGAGGAACGGCAGAACGGAGACAACTAGAGTGACAGGAAGGGCTCCAGGAATCAAAACGCCGACCGGGCCAGTTAAGAATGGGGTTGTGCTCCTCCAGCCAGGGGTAGCCAAGAACGACAATGGGTTCACTGACAGGGAAAACAAACAGGCTGATTTCCTGATGATGATTTCCGGAAACAATGAGAGAAATGGGTCCAGTCTTATGAGTTATGGCTGTAAGACGATGACCATCCAGGGCTGAGACACTGTAATCATGTTGAAGCAAAACAACAGGAATAGAAAGTCTTTGAACTAAATCAGGGGAAATAAGATTCTGCTCTGAACCTGAATCGATTAGGACTTGCACTGAGGAAGGTTTATTAAGAACAATCAACGTAGCAGAAATAACCAACCTGGGAGCTTGTCCAAACTGACCCGTCAGGACTCCCAGCCTTACTGACAAGCTCCCTCTTTTGGCCGAACCGGGCAAGCAGCAATGACATGACCGGCATCTCCACAATACAGACAAGCCCGTTTCCGCATTCAGCGATGACGTTCTGCCGGAGTGAGCCGAGAGATTCCGACCTGCATCGGTTCTGGGTCGGCGCTGGTTGGAGCGGAATATGGGTCTGGAACTGGATCAGGACGGAACTGAAGTTGCACTGGAGAGATGCGAGAGTGCATCGGAATCCGGGTCTTAGATCTCTCCCGTATTCGAGCGTCTATCTTGATTGCCAGCGAGATTAAGTCGTCCAGAGAGTGTGGTTCATCACGGGTAGCCAATTCATCCTTGAGTTTGTAATTTAAAGCATGGAGGAAGGCTGCCTTAAGGGCCGGACGGTTCCAGCCCGATTCGGCCGCGAGAATGCGGAAGTCAATAGCCAAGTCAGCAACCGGCCGGTTGCCCTGCTTGAGGCTCCACAGTTGCTTCGCCGACTTCTCCTCCCCGATAGACGAACAAAAGGTAAGTTCAAACTGAGTCTTGAACTCTCGATAGGAGATTGTAGCTAAATCTGACTGGCCGAATCTGGCGTTAGCCCACTGAAGAGCTCTATCTCGGAGCAAAGCTACCACAAAATAAATGTTATTTGCATCGGATTGAAAAATGGTTGGGGATCGTTCAAAAGCAAGAGAACATTGGAACAAAAACCCCCTACTTTTGGCTATCTCGCCTGCAAAAGGTTCAGGAGGTGGAGAAATTACCTCTCTAAAGGTCGAAGGAGGAGGAAAGGATTGAGCAGCTGACGCGGAAGGGTTGGAAGTACTCTGGGCGTCGGCTCTGGTAGCACGAAGCTCGTCTAGCAGTTGGGTCATTCGAGTAAAGCCCTGTTGATAGGCAATATGTTGACGGGCTAAATCCTGCAACAAAGCTTCATGTCGACCCAACATGGCCCCTTGCTCTGAAAGAGCTGAGCGTAACTGTGTCGCTGAGTCAGATTGGTCAGATGATTCTGTCATGATTTTAGGTTGACTCATAAGCGAACACAGAAAACACCCAGCCTCAGATCTCCATTATCTTTAAAGTTTATTTTCTGTCGACAGGGAAAACACGGGAACCAGGCTTGCGGAGAACTCACGGATGGCGACTCTGGAAGGTAAGGCAGGAGGTGAGTGTGGAAACCAAGATTGTAGGACAGTTCTTTCTTTGTGTAAAGGAAGTTGGCTTTAACTCACTGACGGGGACGGACGCCGGACTCAGAGGAGGAGGTGAGTAATCCAGTGGATCCAGAACTCCTGAAGCCGTATTGGATACTGGTGGAATGACTCTTTCGCAGGCAGCTGAGAGATGTGAGGATGGTTTGGAGCCGATGGAGCTGAAGCAGATGGGCTGGTGGAACAGAGGAGTTAGCGGAGGCGGCCACACCCCGAGGAGACGGATGTCCAGAGCTGAGATCCATGTGAGGACGCCGGAGGACAGTTGAGGATTTCCAGAACCACAGATGAAGCCTAGAAGGAACTTGCTGCGAGGAACACAGGATAAAGTAGGGTAAGTCCACTGGTAAAAAGCGCATACCTTGAACAAATGTGGTCAGGTTTACCACTCTGGGAAACGGAATCATCTGACGTCCGTCTGGTGGATCCGCTCCCTCTAAATACTGTGGTGGTGCTCACAGTAATTGATTCCACCTGTTGCTACTTCAGCCTCCAGCACCTGCAGAGCAAAGATGGAAAAAGCTCCTCCTGCTGGATCCTGACAACCACAGGCTGATATCATCCATGCCATTGACAGTAATTGATGCAAAAGGGGCCCAAACCAAGTACTTATGCATGATTATAGTTTTTAGAGGTATAATCTCTATTTAAAATCCTTGTTTTATTGATTTCATGTCATATTCTAATTTTCTGAAATTTTGAAGTTGGAACTTTCATAAGCTGTAAGCCATAATCATCAAAATAAAGACATGAAATATCTCGCTTTGTATGTAATGAGTCTATATCATGTATTAGTTTCATCTTTTAAATTGAATTACTGAAATAAATTAACTTTTGCATGATATTCTACTTTTTTGAGTTTCACCTTTCTACTGGCATTTAAAGGTGACGAAATTTAAGGGTTATTTAAGTTATAAATTCAAATTGAATATGATACAATGTAGGGCTGGGCGATATAATGAAAATATTCAATGTACACGCCTTGTTCCACATGTGATTTTGAAAATTACAATACTATGACTATTTGAGGCAAGGCTTCCCAATCCTGTATCAAGGAGACAGGACGGTCTGTAATCATTTCAATGACCTTGGTGGTTCAGTCCCCAGCTGTAGTTTCCCACATGTCGTTCTGCA
The DNA here is from genome assembly GCA_963556495.2 of Valencia hispanica. NCBI lineage: Eukaryota > Metazoa > Chordata > Actinopteri > Cyprinodontiformes > Valenciidae > Valencia > Valencia hispanica. The sequence continues at coordinate 47,226,214 of OY747715.1, forward strand.
ATGGCGCTCATGCAAGGAACTGCTTGCCTCTACAAACCTACAGTACATCCCAGGCAGATTGACAAAGAAAGGACCTTTCCACACCCATTATGGTGAATGCTCTCATATCTGCTCTAACCAAACTACCCTGATAGAAAGTTTGTGGACTTTCTCTTTATTTGGTTCCCATATGGCTTTCACTTGGGCATAGAAGTGCATTCGACTCCACCCTTTCATGTTGGATTTTTCCGGTTGGCCTAGAGCCTCACACAGGTAGCAAACAAATGCTGGCAGCAGTGCAGCAGACGGAGTTAAAGCAGGATATGCAAAATGAGCGATTAAATGGACAACAAAAACGCTGCAGCATATTACATTTTGTAAGTATTGTACTGCTTATGTTACACACATTGTTGCTGCTGTGTTGTTGTGTATTGGTGTTGTTATTGCCGCTTCCGCAGTCTCGTCACTTCCTATGAAAAGCTCCGCTGAGGCAGGGTTGGAGTTTACATGCAGAGAAATTTGATTTACTAATCACATTATCTGGGTGGGTTAGTCTGATTACTCTAACTCTAGTTCGATTCGACTTTAGTCGGACCAAGGTGTATACATGCATTTCCAAAGTCCAATATCAGTCAGACTGGGGCAATAATTCGGCTTTCTCTTACTGCATGTAAACACACTGAGTGACAATTGCAACATAAGTGCACAAAGAAGCGTTATCACAGATCTTTCTTCCCAGCAGCTGGAAAACTGTATAACCATCACTCAGTACATGCCTGCTCTTATTTAAACAAATGTTCTCATATCAAATAGTATTTCTGCTGTTATTGCATGTCTCTGTGGTTTGCACAGTTATTTTCTTAGTCACTTCTTATAAATAGTGTGCTGTCTAATGCACAAATAAACATGTACATTTTGTAAATATTTTTTAAATTATCCTGGTCAATTACACATTTCTTGAGTCTGCTATTGTTAATAATCGCACACTGTTTAGAGTTGTACTTTTGACTTTACTGTACTGTATATTATTATTATTTCCCCATTGTGTGATAGTAAAAGGGAATTTCAATTCTATTCTATTCTTCTCTTTCTGCTTTTCCCTTTAGGGGTCATCACAGTGAATAATCTGTCCATTTAGTCATATCCTCGGCCCTCACACCAACTAACTTCATGTCCTATTCTATTTTATTCTATTCTATCAATGTATGTGAAAGCCAATTTTCCACGAGTAAATATGTGAAAGGGCTCATCACCTGACCAACATCAACTGGTGATCTGTAATAACGACTTTGTCTTTTTAAAAGTAACAATTTTAGACCCATCCAAAAAATAAACGGCATCACCTATGGAGAGATGAGACTGATTGGAAATAAGCATCTACCTTATACTTGGCACTGCTGATCAGAAGGCTGCCTTCTCGCAGCCAGCAGACAGAGGGTTTTGGGTTGCCGAATGCCGTGCAGCTCAACGTGATGCTCCCCCCCTCCTTGGCCTCGACATACTGAGGTGGTGTGTCTGTGAATGTGGGGGGGGCTGAGGACACAAAGGAAAGAAAGGAGATTAGACAGAATATACCAACTTTTTGAGAACCTGTTCTTTTGGCTTAAACTGACTGCAATTTACATTTAGCACTGAAAACACACGAACCAGTACCAGTTCGGGATCATTCTTACAGGACTAACAACTAAATGCAGGCCCATTCCACCTCCTGTGCTATATTTGTCCTCATGTGGGTTTAAAGTTATCTGTGGAACAGCAGCAGTCACTAAAAGAAACCCAAATCTTCAGAAAAACTTAGATTACAAAAGTATGAACACCTCTTTTATGTTTTCACATTTTGTCCACAGACTTCAATATAATTTGTATGAGTAGCACATAACTGTGGTAGAAGGAAAATTATACAATGTTTTCAATACGTTTTATCGCAGTGGATCTGCACCCCAAAAAGAACAGCCATGTGTGTGGATCAACTTCAATGATTTTTACGTTTGATATTTTTGGTTCAGCACACATACCTGTGGATATCTGGATGTGTTCAACTATTCCATATCAGACTTTTAAGATCTTTTTACAAATAAAAATCTGATAAGTGTGGCAAAATGCTAATATATTATGCCTCTACAAAGTTTAAAATTACAAAGTACAAAATTACAAAACAGCTGTAGTTATACTGTGTAGACTCTACTTACCAATTATTTGATTTCTGAAACTGCAACCCTGTATAGGATGGACGGGTACCGATAATGGATGGATGGAAGATTTTTGAAAACAATTCGTAGCACTTGATTTTATTTAGGGTTATCGCAGTAAACGGACTGCCTCCAAATGCAATGTTTTTAAAAAACCGTGTCTCCTTCTCCTTCCACATCCCAATTAAGCACTACATTGTTTTTCTTTATTGCATGAACTTTTAATAAAAGACATTGAAGTTTGTGGTTGTAATTTAAGGAGCCCAGATCGGTAGAAGGCAAAGAACAGATTCTTCTCTTTAAGCCTGAAAGAGCTTCAGAGCTTCTGCCAGTAAGAATGGGATGAGCTGCCCACATTCAACTACACAGGGTGTGTGGAGAATTACTACAAAGACTTTAAGCTCAAATGCTGCCACAGATTCCCCCAAGAAAGGATCAAGTTTAGAGTCAGGATTCTTTCATATTTGAGACAATTCAAGGTTTTAATATTTTCATTAAATATATTTTAAACAATCTCACTTGTTAGTTGTTTCTCTGGCACATGTATACTTGTCTGTCTGGGCTTTTGTTTAAGTAATGTAATTTCACACAGTTTTATTTTAGAAATTAAGCCTTTAAATTAACTGCATTTATTCTGTTGGGAAACATCCCTGATGTTAATACCTTGTATGACCGACATTTCCCAATAGGACAGTCCGTAGTCTTCTCCTATACATTTTCACAGGGCAAGACTATACAGAGATGGATTTTTAACCATTCCTTTTTGCACAGTCTGTCTAGATTACGAGTGTCAAATCACAGTCTCCGAGGGCCAATCTCCTACTACTTTAAAATGTGTCTCTGCTTCAAATATCCTGAATGAAATAATATGGTGATTATAGAAGGATTATGTAGAACTCAATCAGATGCTGAGAAGATAACGTAAGGCTATTTTATTTGTATAGCACACTTTCAACAAGGTAATTCAAGGTGCTTTACGTGATTAGGGGATGAAATACAAATAGCAGTAAAACACAGACAAAGCATATAAAGAAAAAAACAGCAATAAAGCAAAAAGCACACACAAAACATATGATACATGAAAACATTACTCAAAGGCAGCGCTAAACAGATGAGTTTTTAATCCTGATTTAAAAGAACTCAGTGTTTCAGCCGCTTTGCAGTTACAAGAGCATAGAAACTGAAAGCTTCTCCATGTTTAGTTCCAATTCTAGGGATGTTGAGTAGACTGGAATTGGAGAACCTGAGTGGTCAGGAGGATCGTAATAATAACAGTAGATCTTCAACATACTCTGGTGCTAAGCCATTCAATGATTTATAAACTAGTAAAATTATTTTGAAGTCTATTCTCTGAGCTACAGGGAGCCAGTGTAAGGTCCTGTTGCGACATCAGTCCTTTAATCCTAGAAATTTTTGCCTTTATGAAATTGCCTTTATGTGACCCTGGAGGTTCAGGTCTGAGTCAATTACTACACCTAAATTTCGGGCCTAATCAGTATTTTTTAGCTGTATTAACTGAAACTGTGTGCTCACTTTTGATAGTTCTTCTGTAGGTTCAAAAGTAATTACTTCTGTTTTGTTTCTGTTCAGCTGGAGACAGTTATGGCACATCCATCCCTGGATATGCTCTATGCATTTACTTAGGGTTTTGATGGGTTCAAAGTCACCTGGTGACATCGTAATGTAGAGCTGAGTATCATCTGCATAGTTGGGGTAGTTAATTTTATTGGTTGCTATAATCTGGCCTAGTGGGAGCATGTAGATATTAAATAAGAGGGGCCACAGGATGGAGCCCTGGGGCACCCCACATATGATTTCGGTTTGTTCTGAGGAAAGTTTCCTATTGAAACGAAGGACGTGTTCCCCAAAGGGCAGGTAAAATCCCATTCAGTGTAATAGCCATTGTCCCGAAATGCACCTCAATGTCCCCGAGGCCATCCCTTTGGCATACATGAATGGGGACTTTTGGGGAACACTACGGCCATTTGGGAAATATGGTGTAAGGGTGTTTTTTTCCTGGGGGGGGCAGTGGTTTCATGTAAACCCTTGGGGAATACCTGGGACGTTTGGGAAACAGTCGACTGGCCGGTTTCATGTAAACCCTTTGGGGAACACCTGGGACGTTTGGGAAACCGTCGACCGGCCTGTGGGGGGGGATATTGGTTTCATGTTAAACCCTTTGGGAAACACCTGGGACGTTTGGGAAACAGTCTACCTGCCCGGTCGTAAAATCCCAACGTCATCAAAGTGGAGCCGAAATAAGTCTGTGTGTTCCCAAACGTCCCCCGGACATTCGGGATTACACCTTGACCAAAATAAGTCAGTGTGTACCCAAATGTCCCGCAGACACTCGGGATAACACCTTGACCTTTGACCCTAAAAGTAGTCGGATCGACGTGTGACCGGGGCGTCCCGCCTCTCTCGAGGCTGGGATCGGGCAGTGAAAATCGCAGGTTTCTACGTCGAGCGGAAGCAGAGATACGAGCCTTAATGAGCTTGACCTTTGTCCCAGTTACAGCAGTTTGAGTGGGGGATGGGCTGCATGTTTGAGGTTTAGACTGAACTGGACAATTAGGGAACATAGGGGATATAAGGGGTACATTGCGCGTTGCGTGCAGGATGCCCCGACGGTTTCCCATTTGTCCCAAGGACATTTGGAATACGTTTTTTTTGAATGGGCGTTTATCCCAAATGTCACAGTTTACCCTGACTTTGGGACAAATGGAATACTTGGCCATTTTGAGGAATGTACCCCAAATGTTCTTTGTGAAACCTAGTTTTGGGAAATTCGGAATACATTGCTATTATAGAAATGGTATTCCAAATATCCTGACCCTTTAGGGTCAACGAGTGCTTTTTTCAAAAAGTGAACGGTTAACGGTGCCGTATTCTTATGAAATCCGGATATGCGGCACGGGGGAAAGCGCTGAATGCCCCAGTGAGAAGTTTGGATTCTGAGACGTTTAGAGACGCGTGCTTCCATACGGAAGGAGAAGAGGTCGCTTCGAAGGCGTATGTCCGGTTTTCGACATTGCAGGATTCGAAATACGACGTTTTGAACCTGGGACTTTTGGGTACATACTCCCATTCGTTTCTGGAGGGGAAATTTCCCATTCAAATGTATTCCAAAGGGAAGGGCCGTTTCATGGCCCCCGTGCACCCTGGGAGGCCGGGACCACCTCAGAAAGGTTCCTCCCGCCCCCTAGAATGTCATATTAAATATCCAGCCCTTTAGCACCAGCGGCATTTTTTTTTCCTCCCTAATTTGCCAGGGACAATTGGAATACATTTCAAAGAATGGGAGAGTATTCCAAAAGTTATTTTATATTATTCTATATGATGATTTTAAACAAAATTGCAAGTGTGCTTCCTCCTGGCAGTGGCTTACCCACGCCAGAGGCTACTGTCCTGGGGGTAAACCAGTGACATTTGGGCTACACTGGATGTTCCCCCAATGTCCCGTTTTGAGGACTTTGATTTCCCTTTTGTCCTGTGGTATACTGGTATGGATGAGGGGGTTTTTGACAAATCTTACCGAGGCCAGAAGCTACAGTCCTGGGGTTAAGTCCCTTATTTGGCCTGGGACTTTTGGCATGAGTTTCCTTGGATGGGGCCTCATTCTAAATGTCCCCAAAGTCCCTTATTTGGACTGGGAGATTTGGCATGAGTTTCCTTGGATGGAAGGAAGACAAAATGTGATAGAGTGAGCACCACATGTGGTTCTAGCCCAGATAAGTCTCCTGCAGCCTGGGTAAATTAAGCCCCTATTTAGATTTTACATTTACCCTGTTCTGAGGTCACATTTCGGGACTAAAATCCACTGTGGTCCCCCCTGGATGTCTGGTTCCTCCATGGGCATTTATGACAACATACACCCAGATATGAGGTCCCATTTCGGGGCTAAAAACCACTGTGCTTAACCCTGAATCGCTGGAGGGGTATTTTTGACAACATGTAACCCAGGCCAGAAGCTACTGTATTGGGGTAAACCCTCAGACATTTGGCCTAACCTGGAGGTCCCCCAAATGGCCCAGTCAAACACTAGTGTGGTCCCATTCTAGGAAATGTATGCCGATTGTCCCTGGCAAATTAGGGATTTCAGGGACGTTTGGAATACACTCCCATTCTAGGAAATGTATGCCGATTGTCCCTGGCAAATTAGGGATTTCAGGGACATTTGAAATACGCTCCCGTTCTAGGAAATTTATGCCGATTGTCCCTGGCAAATTAGGGATTTCAGGGACGTTTGGAATACGCTCCCATTCTAGGAAATGTATCCCGATTGTCCCTGGCAAATTAGGGATTTCAGGGACGTTTGGAATACGCTCCCATTCAAAGAAACTCATTCCAAATGTCCCTGACCCCCGGGACATTTGGCATCAATTCTTCTGAATAGATGTTCATTCCAATTGTCACTAAATTCCCTTATATTATGATATGTAAGGTCAAAAGGCCAGATTCTGCACACAATGGATTATATGTGGTTCAGCACAGCAAAATGTGATCGAGTGACCACCACATGTGGTTCTAGCCCAGATAAGTCTCCTCCAGCTGGGTAAATAAAGCCACTAATGACCCTCCATATCCAGGACTTAGCAGTGTTTTCACCCCAAAGTAGAGGCCTCCAGCCTGGGTAAATGAATCCACTAATGACCCACCAGGAAATTGATGCCAATTGTCCTTGGCCGAAGGTCCTGTTTCTGGGGTAAAATATCACTGTGGTCCCTCTCTGGATCTTTGGTTAAGTGGAGGTGAATTTATGACATTTACCCAGGTATGAGGTCCCATTTCTGGGCTAAAAACCACTGTGCTCCCCCCTGGACCTCATGACTTATGAATACGAGCACACACTGGACCTTGTTTTAAGAGGGGGTGTGTGAGTCTTTCCATTTCAGAAGAATTAACCTTCGGGCCAAGAGAGAGCAAAAAGCAACTCCATTGGTATGGAATTAACTTAGATCTTGTTGATTTTGCAGAACACCAAACACTGCTATTACTGGATTAGGATCTATTGTCTTTTTACACATAAAGGAAAAAGCCTTACAAATTTCAGTCCAAAACCTATTCAAATCACCACAATTCCAGAACATGTGACCCATAGTAGCAGAGGATTGTTTACACCTCGGGTACCTGTCAGCAGAAGAGTTATACATTTTGGCCAACCTTGCTTTTGTCAAATAAGCCCGGTGAAAGACCTTAAACTGTATCAAACGGTGCCGAATGCAAATAGAAGATGAGTGAACCCAGCTGATGCTAAGGTCCCAAATATCATCCAAGATCTGTTGGTTCAAATCTCATTCCCAAGCATTTTTAACTGTGGCTGAAGACACAGGTCTTATATGATGGAGTAAATAATATGTTTTAGAAATTAGCGCTCTGGCCATGGGTCGAAAGTGCAAGCACTCCTCCAAAGGACAAGCGGTCTGTAAATTTGGGTAAGTGGTAAAGTGCTTAACTAAACTCAGAAAAAAAAGAAACGTCCTCTGACTTTCAACTGTTTTTACTTTCAGTAAACTGAATGTGTGTAAATATTTGTATGAACACTAAGGTGGTCGGTGCCTGTCGCGGCGGCAACCCCCGAGCCCGGTGGTGGACACCGGCGGTAAGGGATGCTGTCAGGCTGAAGAAGGAGTCCTACCGGGTCTTTTTGGCTTGTGGGACCCCTGAAGCAGCTGATAGGTACCGACAGGCCAAGCGGGATGCGGCTCGGATGGTTGCTGAGGCAAAAACTCGGGCGTGGGAGGAGTTTGGAGAGACCATGGGAAACGACTTCCGTACGGCTTCGAAACGATTCTGGTCCACCATCCGGCGTCTCAGGGGGGGAAAGCGGTCTGCCACCAACACTGTTTACAGTGGGGATGGTGTGGTGCTGACCTCGACGCGGGACGTTTTGGGTCGGTGGATGGAATACTTCGAAGACCTCCTCAATCCCACCGGCACGCCTTCCAATCTGGAAGCAGGGTTTGGGGACTTGGGGTCGGGCTCTCCAATCTCTGGTGCCGAGGTCACTGAAGTCGTTAAAAAGCTCCTCGGTGGCAAGGCTCCGGGGGTGGATGAGATTCGACCGGAGTTCCTCAAGGCTCTGGATGTTGTGGGGCTGTGTTGGTTAACGCGGCTCTGCAATATTGCGTGGACATCGGGGGCAGTTCCCTTGGATTGGCAGACCGGGGTGGTGGTCCCCCTGTTTAAAAATGGGGACCACAGGGTGTGTTCCAACTACAGGGGGATCACACTTCTGAGCCTCCCTGGTAAGGTCTATTCAGGGGTTCTGGAGAGGAGGGTCCGACGGATAGTCGAACCTCGGATCCAGGAGGAACAATGCGGTTTTCGTCCTGGCCGTGGAACACTGGACCAGCTCTACACCCTCAGCAGGGTCCTGGAGGGTGCGTGGGAGTTCGCCCAACCGGTCTACATGTGTTTTGTGGACTTGGAGAAGGCGTTCGACCGTGTCCCTCGGGGGGCCCTGTGGGGGGTGCTCCGGGAGTATGGGGTACCGGGCCCCTTGATACGGGCTGTTAGGTCCCTCTACGACCGGTGCCAGAGTTTGGTTCGCATTGCCGGCAGTAAGTCGGGCTTGTTTCCGGTGAGAGTTGGACTCCGCCAAGGTTGCCCTTTGTCACCGATCCTGTTCCTAACTTTTATGGACAGGATTTCTAGGCGCAGCCAAGGCGTTGCGGGGATCCGTTTTGGTGGCCTCAGGATCGGGTCTCTGCTTTTTGCAGATGATGTGGTCCTGTTGGCTTCATCGGAGCGTGATCTACAGCTTTCGCTGGAGCTGTTCGCAGCCGAGTGTGAAGCGGCTGGGATGAGAATCAGCACCTCCAAATCCGAGGCCATGGTCTTGAGCCGGAAAAGGGTGGGGTGCCTCCTCCGGGTCAGGGATGGGGTCCTTCCCCAAGTGGAGGAGTTTAAGTATCTGGGGGTCTTGTTCACGAATGAGGGAAAAATGGAGCGGGAGATCGATAGACGGATTGGTGGGGCATCTGCAGTTATGCGGGCGCTCTACCGGTCTGTCGTGGTGAAGAGAGAGCTGAGCCAAAAGGCGAAGCTCTCGATTTACCGGTCGATCTACGTTCCTACCCTCATCTATGGTCACGAACTCTGGGTGGTGACCGAAAGAACGAGATCACGGATACAAGCGGCTGAAATGAGTTTCCTCCGCAGAGTGTCTGGGCTCTCCCTTAGAGATAGGGTGAGAAGCTCAGTCATCCGGAGGGGGCTCAGAGTAGAGCCGCTGCTTCTCCACATCGAGAGGAGTCAGTTGAGATGGCTCGGGCATCTGGTCAGGATGCCTCCTGGACGCCTCCCTGGTGAGGTGTTTCAGGCACGTCCCACCGGGAGGAGGCCCAGGGGAAGGCCCAGGACACGCTGGAGGGACTATGTTTCTCGGCTGGCCTGGGAGCGCCTTGGGGTTCCTCCCGAGGAGCTGGAACAAGTGGCTGGGGAGAGGGAAGTCTGGGTCTCTTTGCTTAGGCTGCTGCCCCCGCGACCCGACCCCGGATAAGCGGCAGAAAATGGATGGATGGATGGACACTAAAAGAGTCAACACCATAAGACATAAACATGTGACTAACATGTGTGCTTGAATGAAGGGAGGCTCAAAATCAAAAGTACCAGTCAGTATCTGGTGTGGCCACCAGCTGCTTGAAGTACTGCAGTGCATCTCCTCCTCATGGACTGGACCAGATTTTTCAGTTCTTGCTGTGAGATGTTACTCCACTCTTCCACCAAGGCATTTGCAAGTTCCTGGACATTTCTGGGGGGAATGGCCCTAGCCCTCACCCTGCGATCCAACAGGTCCCAGACGTGCTAAATGGGATTGAGATCCGGGCTCTTCGCTGGCCATGGCAGAACACTGACATTGCTGTCATGCAGAAACTCACACACAGAACGAGCAGCATGGCTGGTGGCATTGTCATACTGGAGGATCATGTCCGAATGAGCATGCATAAAGGGTACCACATGAGGGAGGAGGATGTCTTCCCATTTACCACAAGGCATTGAGATTGCCTGCAATGACAACAAGCTCAGTCCGATGGTGATGTGATATAGCCTGCCGCCCCAGACCATGACTGACCCCCCACCTCCAAATCGATCTCGCTCCAGGCTACAGGCCTCGGTGTAACGCTCATTCCTTCGATGATAAACACGAATCCGTCCATCACCCTTGGTGAGACAAAACCGTGACTCATCAGTAAAGAGCACTTTTTGCCACTCTTGTCTGGTCCAGCGAAGGTGGATTTGTGCCCATAGGTGGCGTGTTGCTGGTGATGTCTGGTAAGGACCTGCCTTACAACAGGCCTACAAGCCCTCAGTCCAGCCTCTCTCAGCCTATTGCGGACAGTCTGAGCACTGATGGAGGGATTGTGTGCTCCTGGTGTGACTCAGGCAATTGTTGTGGCCATCCTGTACCTGTCACGCAGGTGTGATATTCGGATGTACTGCAGGGACCCTGGGCATCTTTCTTTTGGTGTTTTTCACAGTCTGTAGACTAGTCTCTTTAGTGTCCTGCGTTTTTAGAACTGTGACCTTAAATGCCTACTTTCTGTAAGCTGTTAAGGTCTTAACGACCATTCCACAGGTGCATGTTAATTAATTGATTATGGTTAATTGAACATGCATGGAAAACATTGTTTAAACCATTTACAATTAAGATCTGTAAAGTTATTTGGATTTTTACAACATTATTGTTGAAATACACAGTCCTGTAAAAGGGACGATTTTTTTGCTGAGTTTACAAAGCTACGCACCAGTAAGTACCTAAAAAGTGAGTCTTAGGAATATAGTCAGCGTTTCAAATGTCAAAAATGACCCCTTAGAAAAAAGAGAAAACAGTAATGCCGATGCAACTTCACCCACTTCCTAGATGCACAGAGGAGGAGAAAATCATAGGATGAATGGAAACTTTGATCAAGATGACTTGGTGAATTACAGACCTATATCTAACCCTCCTTTCTTATCCAAAGTCCTTGAGAAAATTGTTGCTAATCAAGTCTGTGAACATCTAAACAGTAACGAGCTGTTTGAAGAGTTTCAGTCAGGTTTTAGAGCTCATAGCACTGAAACAGCACTGGTGAAGGTTACTAATGATATTATCATGGCCTCAGATAATGGACTGGTGTCTGTTCTGGTTTTGTTAGATCTCAGTGCTGCTTTTGACACAGTCGATCATAATATTCTTTTAGAAAGGCTTGAACATGTTGCAGGGATCAAAGGAACAGCATTAGGCTGGTTTAAATCATATTTGTCTGATAGATTCCAGTTTGTTCATCTAAAGGATAAATCTTCTTCACTCTCAAGGGTTACTTGTGGAGTTCCACAGGGTTCTGTGCTTGGACCAATTCTTTTCACCATATATATGCTCCCAATTGGTAGAATCAGTATGGGATACATTTCCACAGCTATGCCGATGATACACAACTATATTTATCCATAAATCCTGATGAACCCAGTCAGTTAGGTAGATTACAGGCATGTCTGGAAGACATAAAAACATGGATGACCCTAAACTTTTTGCTTTTAAAACTCTGACAAGACAGAAGTTGCTGTCTTTGGACCAGAAGTTCTAAAACAGAAACTGATTAGTCAATCACTTCATCTGGATGGCATTAAAATGGCTCCCAGTAATAACGTAAAGAACCTCTGCGTTATTTTTGACCAAGACTTAACATTTAAATCCCATATTTAAACAGGTTTCTAGGATTTCTCTCTTTCACCTTTGGAATATTGCTAAAATTAGAAACATCCTGTCCAGGAGTGATGCTGAGAAACTAGTCCATGCATTTGTTACCTCAAGGCTGGACTACTGTAATTCTTTACTATCAGGTAGTCCACAAAATCCCATTAAAAGCCTTCAGTTGATCCAAAATGCGGCAGCAAGAGTTCTGATGAATATTAAAAAGAGAGATCACATTTCTCCTGTTTTAGCTTCTCTTCATTGGCTCCCTGTTACATCCAGAATAGAATTTAAGATCCTTCTTCTTACATACAAAGCCCTTAATAATCAAGCTCCATCATACATCAGAGATCTAATTGTTCCATATGTTCCCAACAGAGTACTTCGCTCTCAGGCTGCAGGTTTATTTGTAGTTCCTAGGATTTCTAAAAGTAGAATGGGAGGCAGATCTTTTAGTTATAAGGCTCCTCTCCTGTGGAACCAGCTCCCAGCTTTAGTCCGTGAGGCAGACACTCTGTTTACTTTTAAGGCCAGGCTTAAAACTTTCCTTTATGATAAAGCTTATAGTTAGAGTGGCTTAGGTCATCCTGAGCTAGCTCTGTAGTTATGCTGCTATAGGCTTAGACTGCTGGAGGACAGACTTACCAATTTTCTTCACTCTGCTACTTCCTTTTCTCCTACGACTCTCCAGTTGTATTACAGTTCATTCTGTTATTTCGACTGTTAACTTTGTGTTCTCTCAGTGTTTTTCTCTCCATAGAAGCTACACCTGGTCTGGTATCCTGCTTGGCTGCAATGCCCTGTTGGATGGGGGGCATCGACTGGGATGATGCTCCCAGTAACTGAAAATCCACTGTGTCCCGTTATCAACTTTTTACTTTCTGTAACATAGAGAGTACTCTTATATCGGATCTTCTGTTCCCTCTGTGTCTCTGCTCTGTCTTCTCAAACCCCCAGACGGTCGTGGCAGATGGCCGCTCCTACTGAGCCTGGTTCTGTTGGAGGTTTCTTCCTGTTAAAGGAGAGTTTTTCCCTCTCCACCGTCGCTACATGCTTGCTCAGTATGAGGGATTGCTGAAAGATTGATGTGGTTGGAAAGTCTTCCCAACCTCACGCCAATGACTGACACAATCTGCTGGGATTCCTTAAATAGGAAACTTTTTAACTGATTGGAATGTTTGTATAATTGTATTGAAATGACTTCTTGTTAAGTGCCTTAAGATGACATCTGTTGTGAATTGGCGCTATACAAATAAACTGAATTCAACTGAAACTCCGGCAACACTTGGAAATGAATAGATCCACACGCCGATCTATTCATTTCCAAGTGTTGCCGGAGTTTCCATTCACCCTTAAAAAAAAAGGTCAGAAAAATAAATAATTCCTCTACTAAACCAAATTTTGAAACCCAAGTTACTCAAAGCTGGCAGAAAAAGAGGATTTGATATAATCGGGGAACAAGTAAGCAAATGTTTGAAGCCAAAATGACGCCTACACTGGAACCAAATATTCAAGGAATTCTTGACCTTTTTTAACCTCCCATTGCGATTAGCTGGTAATGAAGAACACATCATTGCAACAGGAGAACTAGGGGAATTAGAGTCCAGTTCTATAGTAGACCAAAGTGGTCCAGCGCCTTCTCTAAATGTCCGAATCCAAATGGAAAGTTTCACAATATTAGCAGACCAGTAATAATACATGAAGTTCGGTAAGGCCCAGGCACCTTCCTATTTAGAACACTGTAACAAAGATTTGCGAATTCTTGGCACTTTCTTATCCCAAATGAATGAAGACACAACTTCATCAACTTTCTTAAAGAATGATTTAGGAAGGAGCAGTGGAATAATTTGTTACAGATACATGAATCTGGGCAAAACTACCATCTAAATAGTGTTAACCTGCCCAGCAAGAGAGATGGGTAGCACTGACCACAGAGCCAAATCCAATTTAACCTTCTCCAGTAGGGGAGCAACATTCTGTTTAAAAAGATCTTTAAAAAGTACTGGTAACCTGGATGCCAAGATAAGTAAATGAGGAAAGTTCAATTTTTTAATGGAAGATTCGGGTAGTAGATAGGAAAAAAGTATACTTTTACCCAGATTCAATCTATAACCAGAAAAACGTCCAAAGTATACTAATAGCTCCAGAGCTGAGGGAATAGATATCTCCAGATCTGTAATATATAAAAGAAGATCATCCGCATACAACGAGCATTTGTGAGCAGTGTTACCCTGGGAGAACCCTTAATCCTTAAATCTGCTCTCAGAGCAACTGCTAATGGCTCTATTGCCAGATTGAACAACAAAGGACTAAGGGGGCATCCCTGGTGGGTGCCTCTATATAAAAAAGGGAAATAGTCAGATGTAGTGTGATTAGTACGGACTGAGGATATCAACAATGATTACAAAATCTTCATCCATGACAAAAAATTGGAGCCAAATCCAAATTTGAACCGGACAGTAAACAGATATGACCATTCGACACAATCAAAAACCTTCTCGGCATCGAGTGAAACTATTACTTTAGGAAATCTGTCGAATGGTTTAGAATATAAAACGTTAAACAGGCATCGGGTATTAAAAAATGATTGACGGTTGACTATAAAGCTTGTCTGGTCTGCGTGAATAATAGCAGGTGCTACCTTTTCCAGGTGAAGAGCAAGCGGTTTAGTGAGAATCTTGTAATCCACATTTAAGAGGCTAATCGGACAATAGGACTCGCATTTCTGAGGATCTTTGTCCTTTTTTAATATTATGTAAATTGTGGCTTGGGATAGGGTTTGTGGTAATTTAGTCGTATGTATTTCTGAAAAAACATCACCAGGTAAAGAGACTAATTTTCCAGTAAATGCCTTGTAAAAAATCACATGAGTAACCATCTGGGCCGGGTGCTTTGCCATTTTGTAAAGAATTAATTGCCTATAATATTTCTCCTGTTGTAATGGGTCTTTCAAGTGAGTGGCGCTGGACAGGATTAATAGTTGGGACATTTACACTTTCTAGAAGGAAATCTAAGCCAGTCTGTGAATAATTAGTTTGGGAAGTATAGAGATCCTGATGGAACTGCTTGAAACCGTGTTAATCTCTTGAGGGTCTGAGACCACCTGGCCTGAATCTAGCTTTATTTCTGATATTGAATGCTATGATATAGACTGACGAAGCTGATGAGATAGAAGTCTCCCTGCCTTTTCACCGTGTTCATATACATGATGTCTTGTTCTGAGTAAAAGCTTCTCCGTTTCCTTGGAGTGTTTCAAATTCAGACTGGAGCAAAATTCTGTTTACACAAATCTGCAGTCGGATCATTAGCATATTGTGTATCAGGATTAGCTATAAGATCTGTCGGTTCCCTCAGTCTCATCTCTGTGTCTCTTTTTTTGAGTAGAGTAGAAAATTATTTGGCTACGGAGATATGCCTTAAGTCAGGGGTTCTCAACCTTTTGCAAGCTGGGCCCCCCCAAAGCTGTGTCATTGCAGTTGGGGCCCCAGTGTCGCAGTTCCCTTGACTGATGCGGCCATGCCAGGTCTAGTTTTTGTGTGAAGGCGTGCACTTTGTCTACAGGAAGCAAAATATGAGTTTCGCTGCATTGCAAAGACAGGTTAAGGCCATTCAAGCGGTCAAATATAGGCTATCGACCAAATAGGACAGAGACACAAGCCACATAGTGTCATCCAGATGCCTCACCAGATCTGATTTGATTTCTGCCAAAAACCACTTCACCTCCTCTCGCAGCTCATACAACCACTGTAACACCTGCCCCCTGGAGAACTAGCGAACTTCAGTGTGACTCGCTTAATAAAACCACTTTTCACCTGCATTTGCGCTCACTATCGACAAACGAATCAAATTTGTTCAACACTTTTTTTTTAAAATCAGTTCAAAGACATTTTAATTTTTATTCAGGAGTTATGTATATACAAAACTATAACTTTTTATGACAGTATTTTAGTGATAAAGTTTAGTGAAAAAAAAGTGAACATTTTTCTTTTTCAGTTTTTTTTTCTCACATCCTGTAGCCTACTTCTGCCCCCCCGGGAAAGTGTGCGTCCCACTGGTTGAGAACCACCACCTTAAGTGATTCCCATATAATACTTTTAGAAACATCTGGTGTGTTTTTCACTTCCAGAAAAAACTCAATATGAAATGTAATGAACTTACAAAAGTCCTCATCTGACAGTAATGTTGAATCAAATCTCCAAGAGCGCTGTGTGGTACCGGCATTTGGAAACAAAATATCAATTTGCACAGGTGCATGATCGGAGATATAAAATTGTATGATATTTACATTTGGAATAAAAGTATTATCCAGAAGAAAATAATCAATTCTCTAGTACGAATGATGCACAGGAGAGAAAAAAAAAAAGAGTAATATTTTGCAGTGGGCTCAATGGCACGCAGTGGGTCAGAGATGCAATAATTTTGAAGGAATGTGGTAAGCAAAGATGCTGATTTAGAGATCTCAGCAGAGAGGCGTGGTTTGGATCTGTCGAGATTGGGATCAAATACCAAGTTCATGCCCCCACCAAAAATCTGATAATGTGTCGTTACTCCGGTAACATACCGAACAGCCTTGTGAAAAATTGGAGATTGTCCCAAGGTGGAGAGTAAACATTCACCAAAATGACTGGGGTATTATGTAATTTACCTGTAATTATTACAAAACAACCATTATCATATTTTACACTGGTAAACACAAAAGGAAATGTTTTCTTGATAAGAATAGCCACCCCCCACGCTTTTGAATTAAACCCAGAATGGTAGACCTGGGGCATCAACCTTTTACTGTGTGATGAGCTCAAATGTGTTTCTTGTCAAAAAAACAATGTCAGGTTTTAGAGTTGACAGGTGGGTAAATATTATTTTGTGCTTCACATAATTATAATTCTTTTAACATTCCAAGAAATTAATGTAGTTGATCGAGGTCCAGATGTAAGACTGAGTTAAACTAGGAGAAGCAGCCATGACCACATTTAAAAACAGTCATGAGAATCAAGCAACCTAACAATAGCATTGAATGCACATTACACTGCAGCTGAAAAAAAACATTTATAAAAAGGCAAAAACAAAAAAAGGAAATTAAATGAAAAGGGAAAAAACAAGACAAAATACACCTTAAACACACCCTAAACAATGTCCTGGAGTTCGTTCAGTCATTGGTGCAACAGCATCTTGTAAGGCACTCAGCCGGTATCTTGACGGCCACAAGCAGGCAGAATCTAGTCCATGGTGTAAACTTTGGCCGCGGCTGGATCGGTAAACATATCCTCTCCCAAAGGGAAAGAGATCCTCATCTTTGCCGGGTAAAGCATCCCGTACTTTACCCCCGGACAGCCCCGTAGGAGACCTTTCACTTCTTTGAAAGCACCCATCCGCTTTGCCACTTTAAGTGGCAGGTCCGGGAAGATTAGGATTCTGTCACCATTGTAGGCCAAGGGACTGTTTTGTATTGCCCTGCGGAGAACTTACACCTTGTCCTGAAAGTAGTGAAATTGGACAATGAACGGCCTGGGTCTCACGAACCTGTCCCACAGGAAGCGTCTAGTGAACTCTGGAGAAAAAAAAAATCTTACTTTTTTCCTGCACAAGGTTTCAAACATTAGGGCAGGTATTTCTTCAGCTTCCTATGACCCGTCCATTCTGATCCCGTGTTCTGCTGTGTTTGATCATTTTGAGCCCGTTTAACTTTCTTTTCTTGAGACTGGTTACAGGTATGAAGCCTTCTGGTTTCCCTTGTGACGTTGCCCCTCCTCCCTTTTAAAGGAGGTTTTTCCTATCTGTCCTTAATATTATTAACAGTAGTATGACCTCCAGTGTGGTACCAAGGAATTTCGACACTGTGGTGAAACCCTTACTGAAGAAACCCGGCTTGATCTTTCTGTCCTGTCCAACTTTAGGCCCATCTCCAAACTAACTTTTTTTCCAAAGTCTTGGAGGAAATAGTTTTCAAACAGTTGAAGGCTCACTTGGAAGATAACATAATGGGAGAGTCTGGGTTCAAAACCTACCACAGCATGGTAGTCAGCTCTTTTAAGGGTTTTTAATTACATCTTTTTAGCATTGGATTCTGCGGAACACGTTTTACTTGTGCTTTTAGATCTAACAGCTGATTTTGATGCGGCGCACCACGACATTTTAATCTCCAGACTGCAGCAGTGGGTAGGTTTCACTGGATCAGCTCTGCAGTGGTTTAGGTCCTATCTCTCTGACAGGAGCTTCTGTGTCAAGATCGATGACTTTGCCTCTGCTCCTGCTTTCCTCTCCTGGGGGGTACCTCAGGGCTCCATTTTTGGCCCCATCCTTTTCTCCCTTTATTTGCTGCCACTTGGTGCTATTCTGAAAAAACATTGCATGCAATTTCACCTATATGCTGAGGACTGTCAAATATACATCCCCATAAATCTAACAGCTCTCTTCAGCCTCTACTGGACTGTCATTGAGACATCAGAGAATGGTTAGCGCTTAACCTTTTGCATCTCAATGAAGCAAATACTAAGATTATGATTTTTAAATCTAGTGGCTCTAACTGTGTCCCCTCATTTGATTTTTCCTATCTGGCACTGCATGAAAAATCACTCATTACCAACTTGGGTGTAAAAATGGACCCAATCCTGAAACTGGACTCCCAAGTAAATACTGTGGTCAAATCCTGTATCTATTAACTGAGGTGGTTTTCTTAGATCAAACCCATTCTATCTAGATGCCATTTAGAGACAGTGATACACGCTTTGACAACTTCAGGTCTGCAGTATTGCAACTCTGCTTTTATTGGAATCAGGCAGGTTTCACTCTCAGGCTTGCAGTCGACGCAAAATGCTGCTGCGTGATTTTTACCTTGAGTCAAAAAATGTGAGCACATCAGTCCAGTTTCGAATCCATTTTAAGATTTTTTTTTTTCAAGTCTTTGAATGGTCTTGCCCCTTTTTATTTGTCCGAGCTGCTTTTCCTCTATATGCCTTCACTTGCTCTTAGTTCAGCTGACCAAATGCTTTTAACTGTTCCTAAAACCCATTTTAAATCCAGAAAAGATAGCTTTTTCACCTTTTGCTGCTCCTAAAGTCTGGAAAGAATTGCAGAGGTTGGTCAGACAAGCCCCAACTCTTGGTATTTGTAAGTAACAACACTCATTTTCCTCTGGAAACAGTAAAGTCATTTTTGAATTGAACTGGATTAAATTGAGTTTTTCACAACAGCAACTGTTTTTGTTTAGTTCTGTCAGACATACGTATCTGCTCCAACAACAAGTTAGCTGGGTTTCACAAAACTTCTATAATATTCACCTAAAAACATGCAGCTTTACCCTTAAAAAAATAAAAAATCTGAATAAAATGTCTTCAGTAAACTTACATTTCACTTCTGAGGATCTTTGTTCAGGTAGGAGTTTGCCAAAGTGGCAAGGCAAGGTGATGCTAGTTTGTATCCGTTCTGTTTTGACTGGACTCTTAATTTAGCTTACAAAAGGTTTTCATTTTTAAATCTTAAGTATAGAATAAAATTACATAAATATATTTTATCCGTTTGAACACTGTATTTAAGGACTACATTTTGGCTGCACTCTTCAGATTCACATGACATCCAAGGAAGAGCATCCAAATAAGCTGAGGAGACACACAGACAGGAGGATACAGCTAGGAATATGGCTAAAACACAGTGACAATCCCATTCTTATGTGCTGGATTCTGAGTGTAATTATCCTATTTGGAGTGATGATCCAATGAGGTTCCCAGAAACTGTACGTTGTGCAAAAAATCCTTAGAATGTGAAAACAAATTACCTAGAATTACAAAATAAAAAGAGAAACACATATTTCAAAGCTCAGTCACATTCATTTCAAACACAGATTAAATTTGGGAAAACGTTAATACCTGAATGTGAGAAGCTGCCAGATCAGACTTACACAACTCAAAAAAGATTTAAGATTGTGGCTTTACCTAAACCTCCCCAATCTGAACCCGAGCGGTGTTTTGTTATTGGACTTCTGTACTCGTCATGGATTGTCCATAATGAACAACATGTTCAAACATAATGGTGTCCATATGTGCACTTGGCACCTGGACACCTGAGGCAGCAGCTCAATGATAGACTTGGTTGTCATTTCATCGGATCTGCGGCCACATGTTTTGGACACTTGGGTGAGGAGAGGGGAAGAGCTGTCCACTACCTGGTGGTGAGCCGGCTCCAGTGGTGGGGGAGGATGCCAGACAGACCTGGCAGGCCCAAAGGTGTTGGAGGGTGTGCGGGGAATATCTGGCAGAGTTGCCCAACAGTAGGAGTTTCCACTCTCACCTCCAGCCGAACTTTGAACACATCCCGTGGGAGGTGGGGGACATTGAGCCCAAGTGGGCCATGTTCCATGCCTCAGTTGTCCGTTGACCGGAGCTGTGGCTGACCGGTGCCTGTCGCACCAGCAACTCTTGAACCCGCTAGTGGACACCGGCAGTGAGGGATGCTGACAAGCTGAAGAAGGAGTCCTATCAGGTCTTTTTGGCCTGTGGGACCCCAGAAGCAGCAGATGGGTACCGGCAGGCCAACGAGAGTGCAGCACGGATGGGAAAAACTCGGGCGTGGGAGGAGTTTGATCCACCACCAACACTGTTTACAGTGGGGGTGGTGTGCTTCTGACCTCGTTGCAGGACATCTTGGGTCGGTGGATGGAATACTTCGAAGACCTTCTCAATCCCACGCCTTCCAATCTGGAAGCAGAGTCTGGGGACTTTGGGTCGGCTCTCCAATCTCTGGTGCTGAAGTCACCGAGGTAGTTAAAATGCTCCTCGTGGCAAGTCTCCAGGGGTGGATGAGATTTGCCCTGAGTTCCTTAAGGCTCTGGATGTTGTGGGGCTGTGTTGGTTAATGCAACTCTTCAATGTTGCGTGGACATCGGGGGCAGTTCCCTTGGATTGGCAGACCGGGGTGGTGGTCCCCCTTTTTAAAAAAGGGGACCACAGAGTGTATTCCAACTACATGGGGAATCACTTTTCCTGGTAAGGTCTATTCAGGGATTCTGGAGAGGAGGGTCCGACAGATAGTCAGGAGGAATGATTCAGGAGGAACAATGCTGTTTTCGTCCTGGTTGTGGAACACTGGACCCCGGAGGGTCCTTGAGGGTGTGTAGGAGTTCGCACAACTGGTCTACATGTGTTTTGTGGACTTGGAGAAGGCATTCGACAGTGTCCCTCGGAGAGTCCTGTAGGGGGGTACTCCGGGGTTATGGGGTACCAGGCCCCTTGATATGGGCTGTTACAGTAGGTCTCTGTACGACCGGTGTCAGAGTTTGGTTTGCATTGCCGGCAATAAATCGGGCTCATTTCCAGTGAGAGTTGGACTCTGCCAAGGTTGCCCTTTGTCACCAATTCTGTTCTTAACTTTTATGGACTGGATTTCTAGGCACAGCCAAGGTGATGAGAGGATCCGTTTTGATGGCTTCAGGATTAGGTCTCTGCTTTTTGCATATGATGTGGCTGTATTGGAATGTGCTCTGCAGATTTTACTGGAGCGGTTTGCAGGCTAGTGTGAAGTGGCTCTGATGAGAATTAGCACCTCCAAATCCAGTGACCATGGTCTTGAGCCGGAAAAGGGTAGAGTGCCTTTTCAGGTTCAGGGATGAGGCCCTTCCCCAAGTGGAGGAGTTTATGTATATTGGGGGCTTGTTCACGAATGAGGTAAAAATGGAGCGGGAGATCGATAGGCGGATTGGTAAGGCATCTGCAGTGATGCGGGCGCAATACCGGTCAGTCATGGTGAAGAAAGAGCTGAGCCGAAAGGCAAGATTTTCGATCTACCGTTGAAATCTATGTTCCTACCCTCATATATTGTCACGAACTCTGGGTGATGCCCGAAAGAACGAGATCACAGATACAAGCAGTTGAAATGAGTTTCCTTCGCAGGGTGTCTGGGCTCTCCCTTACAGCTCAGTCATCTGGGGAGTCAGTCGAGGTGGCTCGGGCATCTGGTCAGGATGCCTTCTGGACGCCTCCCTGGTGAGGTGCATGTTCCACCGGGAGGAGGCCCAGGGAAAGACCCAGGACACGTTGGAGGGACTATATTTCTTGGCTGGCCTGGGAATGCCTCAGGTTTCCTCCTGAGGAGCTGTCCCAAGTGGCTGGGGAGAGGGAAGTCTGAGTCTCTCTGCTTAACCTGCTGCCCCCATGACCAGACCCTGGATAGACTGAAGAAGAATGATGGCTGGATGGATGTTAAAAAAAACATTAACAAATTAAAAGACAAAATTAAAATTTCAAAAAACACATTTACAAATTGAAAAATAAAATTACATTTTGATAAACAGATTAAGAAATTGAAAAATAAAATTACATTTTGAAAAACAGATTAAGAAATTGGAAAAAAAAATTGTTAGGAGTCACGTTTGTTGTCAACAGTGATCAATCAATCAAACTTTATTTATAAAGCACCTTTCATACAAAAAATGCTGCTCAAAGTCCTTTACAGATTAAAATCACCCCACATAACCCAGATTCCCATCCCTTCCCCACAATTATAAAAAAAAAAAAGAAAAGACAGTTATTCCCCCTTCCCAAACCCATTTCCCAGACACACACTGGCACACATCCACCAACAAACATCTTCCCAAAATGCGTAAAATCATTGGTAGACACTGGGCTGAGCTCAGATGAGTCAGGTACGTAAGGAAAACGCCATCAGGAGAACCGTCTGCCCCGAAAGCAGCAGGTCCACTGCAGCAGCCAGGGCACCAACACAGGGCGCCCAGAGGAGGGAGGGTAGAGACCCCCACCTCCACCTGAGCACTACCTGGTGAGCACCCAGGCCACCGCAGCCAAAAACCGCCCCCGAGGCAGAGGGCTCCCACAGAGGAAACACTGGAAGGAGGATTAATAAGTAAAAATGTAAAATAACCAGCGCTAATATAAGTAAAAAATAAGTAGTAATAAATATAATAGTAAAAACTGTTAACCATATAGTAGCAAAGATAGCTAATAAAACTGTTAAAATACAAGCAAATAAAACATACAAAGCAATGAAACACACTATAAGTAATCAATAAAAAGCTAGGCTAAGTCTTAAAAACATGAACGTTCTCTGCGGCCCTGAGCTCCTCTGGCAGCCTGTTCCAGAGATGAGGACCATAATAATGAAAGGATGCCTCACCATGAGTGTGTGTCCTGACTTTTGGAATCACAAGGAGACGGCTGACAGAGGAGCGCAGAGGCCGCAAGGGTTCATACGGTAAAAGCAGCTCTGAGAGATAAGAAGGCCCAAGACCATTAAGGCACTTAAAAACCATTAAAAGAACCTTAAAATGATGGGCAGTAACACGTTAAAAGTAACGTGTTACTGTAATTTAACTACTTTTTCAAGTTATGAGTAAACTAAGGGATCAACATTGCCAAAATATAGATTACTATTTCTTCTAGGGATGGGCATTCGATGAAACGGTCTTCATCGATCATCGGGAGAATTAACGATCGATTTTCGATTAATCATTGATATTTTTTATTAAAATTCAGTGTTCATAGGCTATATTAAATGCAGTGACAATAGAAAAATAGCGTGTTTCCTCATTGAGATCTTCATTACAAGTGGGACACCTCTTGTTTTGTGTTACATTTGGCAAAAAGAGTCGAGAAAGATCAGCGTACCTAACAATAAATTAGGCTCATTAACAGAGTAAAAGACAAAAATAAAAGAAACCGTAACTTATATAGAACTTTAGCATCAGTCTACTGATTTTTGTTGAGAAAGATGAGCATGATAACATGCGCTGGGGTCAGAAGCAAAAGCAGCCTGGTGACCAGACTGACGGTCATCAGGCTGCTTTCGCGTCTGACCTCGGGCGCCAAGATCACCTGCTGTGAGGGACAGACGTCGCTGCGATACACATACCTCCGTGCTAACTTGGCAAGCCTCTGGAATCTTTTTTTAAATCATGTTCCACCAGTCTGTAGGGGTGCAATCCAGGGGTGGCGGGGCCTCCCCATAGAAAGTAATCGATGAGGAAGTTTCTCTGCTCATCTCGGCTCCTCCGTGCTAACACCGACTTGATGCTAGGTTGAGACCAAGAGCAGGATGCTCCACTTCTAACCAGGGTTGGAGGTGTGTTCAAGTACTTATACACAGCTTCACAGTGTTGGCAGTGAACCGAGACTTTTTTGTTTGTTTTTTAGTCAAAGTGGTCCCACGCCACACTTTGCTGCGACCTCTTCAGGACAAGCCCACTTTTGAAATAGACAGAAACTGGCAGGAAACTGAGTCGGCCTGTGGGTTTTATTTTCAGTCATCGCCCTCGTGTGGTAAAGTGTTTAATTACTGCCACATAGCAAAATTCATTGGATTCCTTCAAAACTCACACTATGCAACATAACATGCGTTAATTGATCGGTAAAAAAAAATGTAATCGATGAAATTCTTAATGATCAATTAATCGATCGTCGATTAATTATGCCCATCCCTAATTTCTTCCCTGCAAGCTACTGCGTTACTAAACCATAAATTAGTTTGTTAGGTTTTCATGACAATCACGTATGAGCATGCGAGGTCAGTGGTAACAACAGACACATGTGTTGATCAACAAGGGGTAACATGGAGAGTGGGAGAGAGCAGGATCATGCAGCTTTTTAATGCTTGGGAGGCAACATTACATTGATTTGACTAAGTAAAAAGTGACAAAAAGATTAGCATCCGCTGTACACTCTGAGTGGGAAGAAAATGTTTATATAGGCTACAGTGAAAACTTCCACCTCAAATCCGAGCAAGGATCCAGCAAGCCCGTGCAGTAATGTAAAACTCATTGAGAAACCCCGAGCTCCCCAATGACAGTTGTGGCTACCACATCCAATTCCACCGGAAAAACCTCAGACGGCCCCGCTCCTACTAAACAGGTGAAAACTCCTTATTACTCCTCTATGCCCTCTACCAACTGTTAAGAGATATAACAATTCTGGATACGGTAAGGAGAAACTTTAACTTAAATTTTTCTATTGCTATATTAACTTACATCTATTATAATGAAGGAGTGAAAACATTTTTTTTTTTTTTATGTACTGGAATATGCAGAAATATAAACAGAAGAAAGATTATTTTTTTTATTTTTTTTTTAAATGGTGGAATGTCCAGAAAATAGGTTTAAACGTTAAACAAAATTCTTAAAATCAGAGACTGTTGCATTCAACTTCATTTTTGCTTGATGCAATGTGCATGAAGGTAAAAGAATGAAACTGATAAAACAAGTTTTAAGAAGAGACAGTTTCACTGATACAATTTGCAGAAAGAATATAGCTGAAAGGATGATTACGTTGTTGCATATTCAGGTTGTGCATCATGTTTTTAAAACGTAATTAAGTAATTATTAAAGTAACTAATTACTTTTGAAAATAGGTAATCAGAAACACAATCACCGCGTTTGCTTGGATCTGGGCAAATCTAACTCAAAAGATACAAGAATATCTATATTTCTGGTTTTTATCATTTGTTCCAAATTCTGCAGTCTGTGCTTTGTGGAAGACCACAAGGTTCCTGTGTATAATAAAAGAAAAAAAAAAAAAAAAGAAAAAGGAACTGGATTACTTTCTTGGAGAATGTATTACTATTTCAACAGTAAAAAACAATTATGTAATTTTGTTATTGAATGTAAATTAGTTTTTTGAAATGTAATTTGGTTTTTCAGTTTGTTAATGTGTTTTTTAAATATTTTTTTTTCAATCTGTTAGTCTTTATGTATTTATGTTTTAGGATTTGTAAATTATATTTTTCAAATGTAATTTTGTTAATGAATTTGTAAATGTGCTTTTTGAAATGTAAAATTAGTTTTTTAAATTGTTAAAGTTTATTTAGAAATGCATTAGTGTTTTAGGATTTGTAAACTGTTTTTTGTTAATGTAAATGTGTTTGCACTTCTCAGCCACCATAGAAATGGGATGACAGTGACCGAAGTTTTTTTAGGAAGGAAGAAGAGAAAGCATTAGCTCTAATCTATTTTCATCTAAACAGAAATCTATATGCAGCACTTACTCGTCAGTGACAATGAGGCTGACAGATTAAGTGCTGGGTGGAATCACGGACAAGCTGTGATGTTTGACAGTGATGGGGAAAATGTGGATTGCAGATGAGTAACTATAAATAGAACTGTTGCAGAACTCGTAGCATTTAAGAATTTATCAGTAAAACTAATAAAATAATTTTCCATGCTTTGTGATGTGGGGACGCGAGGACTGGTTAAACAACCTGTGATACTGTTTCCTAGGTGATGCAAACTGTTTTCCTTGTTTTAGCAGAGCTTTAAGGTGGCTTACCACTGAGGGAGGATATGTGCTGTGAGGTTCTGACTGGTTTCAGTTATGTTATATTGACATTCTCTAAACACTTAATTATTCAGCATATTGACAGAAACTGACATGCAGAAATTTACATGCGATTGTTCTTTTAAAGCTAAAATTCACATAAAGTACCAAACAAAGGTTTTATGGTTATATGGTTTTATGCAATTTTGATCTTTTTTTTAACATGCTTAAGGAGCCTATGCTAGTAATAGCGGATACAATGCTGGAAAAAAGTGTAACCGCTATAATGATAAGTAAAATAATAATTATTAAAATAATAATAAATATCATTTATAAGCGCCTTTCAAGACACACAATGACACTTTACAGCAATAAACAACATTAAAAGACTCAAAAAACCCTAAAGAAAAACAACCCCAAAAAACTAGAAAAACAAGTGCAATAGGAGAACAGTAGGTGGTCTTAAACAAGTAGTTGAGTCTGGATTTTAAAGTGAACAGAGAGTCAGAATTTCAGATAGCTGGAGGGAGATAATTCACCTTAGACCAATTAATCATGTTTAACACCTGAGAGCTCTGCTCACCATGGAGCTAAGGGGCTGTTTACACAACGTTTTTCAGCAAAACTGAGGTTTTTCTCTCCGATTCGGCCTCTCGTTTACACGACAACGGGAAAACGGGGGGGCGAAAATGCATCTTTTGGGAAACGGCTTCCAGGGTGGAGAGTTTAGAAAACGCTGGGTGATTCGTTGTTGTGTAAACGCAAGCCGGAGAAGTTAGAAAACGATGACGTCACTGCCAGCCACCTACGGACGTGTTGCACTTGCGCACTCCCCCTTTCTACAGATAAACAACAATGGCGGATCCAGGTATGTTGTTACTGCTGATGCAGCTTCTGAAGTAATTTGGTCTCTGTAAGCAAAACTTAGAGGTCAGGCTTCCATGCGATCGCCAACGGAAACGCATAAAGTACGTGCGTCAAATAATTTATACGCCTTTATTTAAGCGGAGAACTAAAAGACTGAAATGTTTTTCCGGGTTGCGAGGGGAAAACCTTGGAACACTGCATACACGGGGCACACTGCCATCTAAAGGCCGGGCATATGTACTACATCGTTTTACATCGCGCGCCCTGTCGTGTAAACGCAGTGCGTTTTCACCCGCCTATTCAAACAAAAACGTCAACGTTGTCGTGTCAACAGCCCCTGAGATGGATGGAGGATGAAGATCTGAGGGAGAGGACAGATGAGACTATGTAGATGAGGTCAGATAGATATGGAGGTGGGGGGAGGAGATTGTGGATGGCTTTGAAGGTGAGAAGAAGGACGTTTAATTCAATATGTTGCTTCACAGGGAGCCAGTGGAGTTGTTGAAGGATAGGAGTGATATGATTAAATACGGGGGTTTAGGTGACGATGCGGGCAGCAGAGTTCTAATCCAACTGGAGCTTATGGAGGAACGTTTGAGAGAGACCAAACAAGCGAGAATTACAATAATCAATTTGTAAAGTTACTAGACTGTGAATGAGGATAGAGACAGAGTGGGGGGAGACAGAGGGATGAAGACGATTAATATTGTGTAGGTGAAAGTAGGAAGGCCGAGTTATGTTTGTTTTGTCGCTGTTGAGTTTAAGAAAGTTGGAGGTGAATCAAGATTTCATTTGAACAGGGGAAAAGTAGGGTGTTGAAAGTGAGGACTGACGTTTTGAAGTCAAGTAAAGCTGGGTGTCATCCATGAAGCAGGAAAAATGTATGTCAAATTTCCAAGTGGAAGAAGGGGCCCTCAAGACAGAACCCTGGGGTACACCTCTGGTAACTGGGGAGGGGTCAGATCTGAAGGATTTGAGTTGCACGAACTGAGAACGGCCTGAGCGATAAAAGCGGACCCAGCTAAGTGCAATATGGGAAATGCCAATGGAGGAGAGCCTGTCAAGGAGGATGGAAGGAGAGATGGTATGAAAGGCTGCACTCAGAACAAGGAGAATGAGGATGGAGAGTAAACCTGAATCAGCTACAGTAAGGAGATTAGTGATTTTCATAAGAGCTGTTTCTGTACCGTGACGAGGACGGAAACCAGAGAGTTCATAGAGGCTGTTTTGAGGAAAATAAAAATAGAGTTGACAAGCAACTACTTTTTCCAGAATTTTTTTAAATGAAAGCTAGATTAGAAATGGGGCTAAGATTATTAAAATTGTTAGGATCTGAACCAGTTTTTTTTGTACGGGAGTAACTGCAGCAGTTTTGAGTTGAGACGGAACTATTTTAAATATGTGGGAACACAGATGGACAAAGTCCCACTGGCAAAAAAAAAAAAAAAAAAAAGTCTATAAAAAACATATCATTAATTCCAACTGCAATCACAGCTTTCAATAGGAAAGGAAGGATTTTATAATTGGTCTTTTTAAGTATCAATGTGGGTTATTTTAGTTCAGCTATATGTGGTTTCACTGTTTGTATGTGTGTGTAAAGATGATGAGGAGCCCTGTTGAAGACGAATTTCTTTAAACCTTTTGGTGTCAGACAAATAGTTTTCTATTACTCTATTCTTCTTCTATACCAGTAATGAAACAGGAGTGGATAATGGCAGTTATGAATGGAGAGAGACAGTAAAGGCAAGATTTAAAAAGCGAAATAGGAATAGAATCAAGATGGCAGGTGGAAGGCTTTGATTTACTAATGACACCAGCGATTTTGGAGACATTAGAACGTTAGAAGCTGGAAAATGGGTGACAAAACAGGAAGGAAAGCATGCTCCAAGATGCTCCAATCAAACCTATGACTAGTTATTCAAAGAGCAGATACAAAAAATAAATAAAAATCATGGTTTTTTTGCCTATTGTGTTGACTGAGCGTGGGCTATAAATGTCTGGTTTATATGTCCATCAATAATTTAATTATTGATTAATTTCAGTTTAATCTGTTTATTAAAGATAATCAGGGCACCAACCTCTAATTAGAGGTACTTCTGATACCAGACACCCAGTCTCTTCTGAAAAGGTAAGCTCAACCGCTGGGACATCAACAACTGTACACACAGTGATGAAAAACAGGAAACCTCTCTTTAAACTAAGGGCAATTTATTAAGAAAATAGATCAACCTTACAGCCAAACATTTCATCAATAATTTCCATCTATTCTAAAGCAAGCAATATAGAGTAAGACAGTTAAGGTTGACGGGAGGGGCCACGGCGTGTGTGTGTTTCAGAGAGAGAGAGGGGACAGAGAGAGAAAGAGGCGCTGAGCGAAAGGGGGGGTTAGCTTACACCCCCCTCGTCAATCACTTTCGACTCAGTTATCAATTGGCGCGATCGGTTCACAAAAGGAGACAAAGAAAGGCCGCTTGGCGATTAGACAAAGGCTAGCTTCAATTAGCAATGGTGGCTTAGACAAAGAAAGGGATTAATGTTAACCAGACCAACGGAACGCCACGCGACCTGCCTAAACAGACACGCTGGTTAACCAGAGCGGAAATGAATACAAGCCGAAATCAAGCCGGGGAATGATATAACAAGCTGCTTCTGGCCGTGCACATCCGAGGTCAGAAAAATGGATTGGTCCGATTGCAGGCAATGAGCGGAGTCAGGCCTGTCTTCAAACTTGGTAGAGCTCAAAGGCCAGCGGACTTCCTAGATGAACAATCGGGAAGTCGGATCGCTTGGCAAGTAATACTTTGAAGTTTCAGGGGGAGTTCTTTCCTGATCCAGCAGGTTTGAATGAAAAAGGGGAAAGTTTGCTAGTAGTTTAGTAAGCGTCTCCTTTCAGCTCCGCGAGCCAGAACAAAAGACGATGATGTTAGTTTTCGTGCCCCTTTTATCAACTCTGATGTCATCACTGGCCACAGACTAATGAGAATGGGTTGAGGGCAGCGCAAAGGATGCTGGGAGATGCAGTTCATTCAGTAAAAGAAAATGGATTCCAACACTTGTATGCATCAAGACTATGTACTCTGACCAATTTCTGTCAAAAAAAACGCATCAAACAATGGAAAAAAAAGTATCTTATATAAAGCTTAGGGGCATTTGTAACTATACATAAATGAAGGCAATATTGTTGTTATTGTATTTTCTATTTGAAAATAACTACTAACTATCAAAGAACCTTTAATTTTTGTATGTGTCCTACTCCTAAAAAGAATTGGAGTCAGGTGAATATGGAATCGAAACCGGGAAAGCCATGTCGAGGACTGAAGCCTCTACTACTGCTATGCCATGTGACGCCCCATCATTCCAGTATTTTTTACGTTTTCCCTCAGTCATTTCTCCTCAATGTCTTCCGAATTAAATTTTTCTTGTTGAAAAAACGCATAGACGTCCACAGATGAGGGTAGCTAATGTTGCTCTTAAATCTTAGAACTGCTCCACATCAATCTTCCCATTAAATACCGTTAGTGTAAATTAGGTCTACAAGGAGAACTGAGACTGCACAACAACAACTCAAACTCAGACTGGCTTAGTTGAAATTGGAGTCATTTGAAAACTTCTCCTTCGGTCATGAAGCTCGAGGTACTTTTATTCTGACGAATGAGCCTTATCACAATGCATATTCTAATTAATTGAATAAGAATGTATGTACATTATTAGGGCTGGACAATATGGATCCAAAAAAGTCATATCTCGATATTTCTCAGCTGAAATCTAATTTTCGATATATATTTAGATATTTTTTTCCCCAACAATTACTGACAAAAACGCAATTAAGAATCTAAGCTACAGGTCTCAAATGTCATACAGGCACCGTTATTGACATACAGCTGTAGATTAGAAACAGTGTCAAAAATAAAGTAGCAGCAAATATTATTAATATTACATTCTTGAATAAAATAATGTTCTATTCTTCTGAATCAAAATGGTTATTGCTTTGCTATTAAAAGTACTGTTTTGGGTCAGGACAGTTACTCTTTTGAGCAGGGGTGGACTGGTGTTGAAATTCAGCCCAGGAGCTTGGTTCTGAGAGGCCTTTTATCTGATTGCTGTAAGAATGCAAGCAGAACCATAATTTTAATAATACTTTCATTAGTTGTATAACATCATAAGATATAACATCTAACATAGGAGTGTGTGTTAAATTATATGAGCAAAAGAAAAATGAGTTGTTGAGGACGGTGGGAAAAAACCCCAAATCTAAATCTTTGGAGGCTGGACGTGCATAAGAATCAAAACCCTCATCTTTTATCTGGCTATTTCCCTGTGTCATGTTTAGTGTACGAAGGACTAAATGCAGCAAATAATGAAATAAAAATTTTCTAAACAAAAGAACAAGAAACTTACATAAACTCGGGAGGATCAGAAAAATGCAGCGACAGGAAAACAGGAACCAGACGGGGATGTTTGACGACGGACCAGCGAGTAGTGACTGAAAGAGCTGTTTAAATACTGAGGAGGGAGTGAGGAAATGACAGAGAAACCTGAGGACCAATTACTGGGAAGCAGTTCCAGGTGAGGGAAATTAGTGAAACTGGGTCAGAAGCAGAGTGGCAGGGAGACAACAGGAAAGGGAAGAATGGAAAGAAAAACAGGAAACTATCTTAAATAAGAAACTAGAAACTAAAGATAACAAGTCTAAGAAGGAATCTAAGGGGAAACTTAAGGAAACCCTGGAGAACAAAAGGACATAGAAAACTGGAAGAAGAAATAAATTAAGAAACTACCCAATGAGAAATAAACAAAGGGAAAAGGGATTCTTAGAAAAGGACTAATAAGAGAAATTGAGTATAATAAAACTAACCGGGACAAATGATAAAAAGAGGAAGAAACAAATAAACACAGAAAAGCAGGTAAAACATCCAAAGGCGGGAAGTGAAAAATATGGAAAGGAGTTAGTGCCAAAACAACACCAGGGAATAAATTTAAATGATAGTAAAAACCGAATAAGGAAAAGAACTAAATAAAACACAAACACAAAACCTCACATCATAACAACCTGGCTCTGTTTTCCAGTGCATAATCTTGCCTTTTCATGCGCATCGTTTCTTTTAACGATGTCTGCTCCTCTTTCTCCTTTTTTTCCTCTTTTTTTTCTCCTTTTTTATTTATTTTTTGTAACAGGAAAACAACTGTTTAATTGTTGGCTGATTGGACAGCAGAGCCAATTACATTTTAATAGCAACTGCTGAAATCAGAGCCCTGCAATATGTGAAAAATACATCATTTAAATTATACGGGCGGAAGTTTCTTTAATTAGTGGGTCGTGGATGAGATCAGGGGCCGTGGCCGCACTATATTTGGAGCTTGAGCGGCCACCCTTTCAAAGCAGAAGAAAGCTGCTGACGTCTGGTAGCAGCTAGAAAACAATTTCAAAATATCTCCTATAAAAACATTCTGAAATATTTCCAAACCTTCCAGAATCAAGCGCCTGAGAGGTACTAATCCGCTGCAGGTCAAGGCAGCATCAGCGCGTACAAGGATCTTCTATAAAGGAAGATGCCACACTCACGTATACACAAACAGACACACAGCAGAATCATGACGACTTGCAACAAAATTTTGCACATTCTTTATACCGTTTCCTGTGTCGCTATTCTAAATGGTGGTAAAGATTTGTAGAGCTGGAGTTTTTAGTGGTTTCGACATTCTCTACAGACCGCATTTATCTTTTTCACATCTGACACTTTGAATCCGAACAATCTCCAAATAATTGAGCCAGTAGTTTTATTTTTATTAACCAAGAGCTCCTCTTTAATACTTTCCCTCATGCCTCCATCTGTCACCATGCCGCTGCTGCTTGCAGACTGAGTGCAGCATTGAGGTTGGCTGTGTGAAATGCGTTCAGCGAGGAAGGGAGGTGGAGCAAGGTAGTAAGTAACAAGAGATAGATGGGGAGGCAAGAAGACATACTGGTATATTCATATCGATATAAGCTATATTGGATCATCTTGTGACTTATATGAAAATATGACGATATTTTTTTTTAACTCGAGATATCATCCAGCCCTATACTGTATATTTTGTATTAGTTGTGAGTGATATAAAAGGTATGAGGTAAAAATTATATAAATTTAGCCAAAGGTAGAAATTTTGACAATAACTGCCTACCGTGATTGCACATTTTGATGTCATCAAGCTGTCATCAATAAGAATAAATACTGATGTTTAGTGTTTGTCTTTACAGTACATATTGCAAGTTTAAAATTAGTTGTTTTCAATTTAATGAAAAAACTGTTTAACTTTTAGTTTAACACATATTATGTTTAACATTTTTAGTTCAAATATGTGCAGCTTTATTTTTGTGCGGTATTAAATTTATAAATAAGTAACCAGGAAAGTGGACAATTTTGAACTTTGTGTGTTTTTTTAATAACATTTAGCCTTTAATTTATAAAAAAAATATCTTCATTTTTATGTTGTGAGAATTTTTGTGTTGCATTTTTTGGAAAAAAGATTTGAATATTTTTTTTTATGCATTTTGCAGAATACATGTTTTTTAAATGGCATTCTAAACTTTTTTGAAGTTGTTCTGCTGCAATGTATCTGAAAAGTGAGAATGTTCATAATTTTTTTATTTTGACATATAAAGAAAAGAAGAGAATATATCGCAATAGATATCATTACCACACATGCTTTAGATCATATCGCAATATAGATTTTAGGTAATATTGCCCAGCCCTATATTGTATATATATATATATATATATATATATATATATATATATATATATATATACTTACAATTTAATTACCTTGTTGTTGAAAGTGTGCTATACAAATGAAATTGTCTTGCCTTGCGTTTATAAACAAAGATGTATAAATATAAATAGATTTATAGATGCCAGGGTCTACCACACCAGACATGACCCATGGAGCAGACTATGGAAAGCTGCTCCTGAAACATAATGACTGCGCGAACATGGAATAACCAGGTGGTGGAAACAGTGAACAAGAACATCTGATCTGAGTATGGGCTAGAGGTTCCACCGTCAAAGTGGCAGATACCACGAAGAGCAATGAAAAACAATGAGGGTAAGATCATTTGGGAATTCCAGATCCAAACTGATAAAAAGTGCTGCCCTTGATACAGTGGACCACGCTGTTCTTTTAACCCGTTTAAAACAGATTGGCCTCTCTGGTGCTGTTCACAAATGGTTTACATCCCATCTCACAGACAGGACTTTTATGGTAAGTTTAGATACCTGTTCCTCTAAGGTGCACAGGTTTACATTTGGTGTGCCCCAGGGTTCAATTTTAGGTCCAGTGCTTTTAACCTTTATATGCACCCTCTTGGTCATGTCATCAAAAGAGATGGAGTTAATTTTCACAGTTATGCTGACAATACACAGTTGTACATTTCCATGTGTCCTGATGACACACGGCCAATGGATGCAAATTTTAACTGCATTTTAGACATCAAATCCTGGATGGCAGAAAACTTTCTCCAGCTCAACCAGAACAAGACTAAAAAGTTAGTCATTGGTCCTGAGGCTCAGAGAGAGAAACTTTTACCTAAACTACAATAACTGTCTTGTAATCCTTCTTTACAAGTAGAGAACCTGGGCGCCAGGATGTTTTATCTTTCACCTCAGCCATGGACTCAAATTCAAATTCAATTCAAAAATACTTTATTGATCCCAGAGGGAAATTAAGTGTTGGTATAGCTCATATAATTAATTCTTTAAGGAGTTGTTATAGATGATGATGGCTGTGGGCAGGAAGGATTTCCTGTAGCGGTCTGTATTGCAGCGAAACTGAAGAACCCTCCGACTGAAGATGCTCTGTTGTTGTGTGACAGTCTCATGAAGAGGATGCTCGGGGTTGTCCATCATTTTTTTGATTTTATGAAGAATCCTTCTTTGCATTATCATCTCCAGATGTTCCACAGTTGTCCCAAGAACAGAACCAGCCTTCTTTATCAGGTTGTTTAGCCTTTTTAAATCCCTGGCTCTGATGCTGCTACCCCAACAGATGATGGCTGAAGAGATTACACTCTCCACAACAGACTTGTAGAATATCTGCAGTATCTTGCTGCAAACCTTGAAGGACCTAAGCTTCCTCAAGAAGTACAGTCTGCTCTGTCCCTTCTTATAGACGGCTTCACTGTTCAGTCTCCAGCCCAGTGAAGGTGAACTCCGAGGTATTTATACTCCTCAACCACCTCCACTTCTTCTCCCATGATGGAAACAGTGTTTGACTTATCCCTGTTTCTTCTGAAATCTACAATCATCTCCTTTGTTTTGTTCACATTCAAAGTAAGACGATTGTTTCCACACCATGTCACAAAGCGGTCCACCAGCTCTCTCTATTCAGCTTCTTGTCCATTTCTGATACACCTGACAATTGCAGAGTCATCTGAGTATTTCTGCAGATGACAGGTCTCTGATTTGTACTGGAAGTCTGAGGAGTACAGAGTAAAAGGAATAGTGAGAGTACGGTCCTCTGTGGTGCTCCTGTGCCACCTGGTTTGACACACAATTCTTCAGTCTCACAAATTGTGGTCTGTTGGTCAGGTAGTCATTGATCCAGGCGATTGTTGAGGGCTCTACTTGTGTCTTCAGGAGTTTCTGACAAAGCAAATCAGGCTGAATTGTGTTAAATGCACTGGAAAAATCAAAGAACATGATCCTCACAGTGCTGCCTGCTTTGTCCAGATGACAGGGGGTTGGTTGAAGCAGGTGGATGATGGCATCTTCAACTCCAACTCCACAGCGATAAGCAAACTGCAGAGGGTCCTGATACATTTTTGTTTGCTTACTCAGGGGCGCCAACAGGAGTCTCTCCAGGACCTTCATGATGTGGGATGTCAGGGCAACAGGTCTATAGTCATTGATGACTGATGGATGAGTTCTCTTTGGTACTGGAACAAGGCAGGATGTCTTCCACAACACTGGGACCTTCTCCTGGGTTAGGCTAAGGTTGAAGAGGTACTGCAAGATCCCACAGAGCTGCTCAGCACAGGCCTTCAGGACTCTAGGGCTGACACCATCTGGACCTGCAGCCTTGTTCCGGTTCAGTTTCTCCAGCTGCCTCTTCACCTGACTTTTGGAGACAGACAAGTGGGAGGGGGAGGCAAATGGGGTAGCAGCATTTCCTGACTTGGTTGAAGTCAAACTTGTGGAATCAGAAGAGTCCATGGTGGAGGTGGAGGTGAAGGATAAAACATCCGAGGTGTAACAGGGAAACTGTTGATCAGAGGAGAGTGGAATGTCTGTTTGGCTGGGAACAGGAGAGGGGGATGCTAAGCTAGTTCCTTAACTGAACCTGTTGAAGAATGTGTTCAGTTCATTGGCTCTGTCCAGACTTCCATCTATCCAATCCTTCCTGTCCTTAAAACCTGTGATCTTTCTCATTCCTGACCAGACATCTCGGATATTGTTCCTCTGTAGTTTGTTCTCCAGCTTCTTCCTGTATGCCTCCTTGCTGTCTCTGATCTTGACCTTAAGTTGCTTCTGTATACTCCTCAATAATTCCCTGTCTCCCTCCCTGAAGGCTCTTTTTTTCTTGTTTAGCAGTTCCTAGGGAAGCATCTCATTGTTCTGGTGGGGATGATGTTGTCCACACAGAAGTTTATATAGTCAGTCACACACTCAGTCATGGCATTGATGTCCTCTCCATGTGCTTGGCAAAGAGTCATCCAGTCTGTGGTTGCAAAACAACCCTGCAGGGCTTCTTCAGCTTCCTGTGACCATTTTCTCACAGTTCGTTTTGAAACATGTTGCCTCTGAACAAGTGGCTTATATTCTGAACAGAGAAAAACAAGATTGTGATCCGATTGTTCCAGAGGTGGTCTTGGTTTGGACATGTATGAATCCTTTACATTTGCATAAAACAAATCCAAGGTCCTGTTTTCTCTTGTAGAGCAGCTGACAAACTGTTGAAATGTTGGAAGTGTAGTAGAGAGCGAGGCATGATTAAAATCACCAGATATTGCCATAAATGCATTGGGGTGCTGTGTCTGTAGCTTAGCAACAATGGAACTGATGACATCACATGCATTGTCGGCAACGGCTGAAGGTGGAATGTAAACAACTGCCAAAATTACACTGGTGAACTCTCTTGGTAAATAATATGGAAGAAAACTCACTGCCAAGAGTTCGACATCTGGGCTGTGGAGACGACACTTCACAGTAACATGTCCTCGGTGACACCATCTGTTGTTGACAAGCACTGCTACTCCACCACCTTTTCTTTTTCTGCTCGTCTTCAGATCTCTGTCTGCTCGTACAATCAGGAAGCCTGGCAGAGAGACGTTGGAGTCGGGGATATGATCCAGCAGCCATGTCTCCGTAAAACACATAACACTGCATTGCTGGTACTCTGGCTGAGTCCTTGTAAGGGCTTGGAGTTCATCCATCTTGTTAGCCAGTGATCTTACGTTGCCCATTATGATCGATGGAAGAGATGGCTTGAACTTCCTCTTTGTCTCCTTTTCGCTCCTGCTCTGCATCCACGTCTCCTCCTTATCAACTCATCAGGGATTTGTGGCTTCAGTTGAGGCATTATTTCAGCTTTTGCGATGTTAATCAGCTGCTCCCGGCTGTAAACCACATTGCTGCCATGGTTACGCATCATAACAAGTTGTCAAAAAGTTACAAAATTTACAACAAAACTCCTTCCAGCTTCACAGCACCAAAAACTACAAAAGTATACAGGTCAAAAAAATGCAATCTTCCTCAAGAAAAAAGAGGAACCAATGTACAAAAAACCAAAACTTAATATGTAGCCAACAGAGCCACTCCAACATGCAGCCACCCAGAGCATCGCAATTCTAGAAACTCTTCTAATTCCACAAGTTTGACTTCAACAAAGTCAGGAAATACTGCTACCCCCTTTGCCTCCCCCTCCCACTTGTCTGTCTCCAAAAGTCAGGTGAAGAGGCAGCTGGAAAAACTGAACCGGAACAAGGCTTCAGGTCCAGATGATGTCAGCCCCAGAGTCCTGAAGGCCTGTGCAGAGCAGCTCTGTGGGATTTTGCAGCACCTCTTCAACCTTAGCCTAAATCAGGAGAAGGTTCCAGTGTTGTGGAAGACATCCTGCCTTGTTCCAGTATCAAAGAGAACTCACCTAT
The DNA here is from genome assembly GCA_963556495.2 of Valencia hispanica. Taxonomy (NCBI): domain Eukaryota; kingdom Metazoa; phylum Chordata; class Actinopteri; order Cyprinodontiformes; family Valenciidae; genus Valencia; species Valencia hispanica. The sequence continues at coordinate 47,264,299 of OY747715.1, forward strand.
CAGTCATCAATGACTATAGACCTGTTGCCCTGACATCCCACATCATGAAGGTCCTGGAGAGACTCCTGTTGGCACCCCTGAGTAAGCAAACAAGAATGTATCAAGACCCGCTGCAGTTTGCTTATTGCTGTGGAGGTGGAGTTGAAGATGCCATCATACACCTACTTCAACCAACCCACTGTCATCTGGACAAAGTAGGCAGCACTGTGAGGATCACGTACTTTGATTTCCCCAGCGCATTTAACACAATTCAGCCTAATTTGCTTTTTCAGAAACTTCTGAAAACCCAGGTGGAGCCCTCAACAATTGCCTGGATAATGACTACCTGACAAACAGTCCACAGTCTGCGAAACTGAAGATACAGTCTGCGAAACTGAAGATACAGAAAGCTGGTGGACCGCTTTGTGTCATGGTGTGGAAACAATTGTCTTACTTTGAATGTGAATAAAACAAAGGAGGTGATTGTAGATTTCAGAAGAAACAGGGATAAGTCAAACACTGTTTCCATCATGGAAAAAGAAGTGGAGGTGGTTGAGGAGTATAAATACCTCGGAGTGCACCTTGACAACAGATTGGACTGGAGACTGAACAGTGAAACTGTCTAGAAGAAGGGACAGAGCAGACTTTACTTCTTGAGGAAGCTTAGGTCATTCAAGGTTCTCAGCAAGATGCTGTTGTGGAGAGTGTAATCTCTTCAGCCATCATCTGTTGGGGTAACAGCATCAGAGCAAGGGATCTGAAAATGCTAAACAACCTGATTAAGAAGGCTGGTTCTGTTCTTCGGACAACTGTGGAACTTTTGGAGATGATGATGCAAAGAAGGATTCTTCATAAAGTCAAAAATAATTATGGACAACCCTGAGCATCCTCTTCATGATACTGGCATACAACAACAGTGTCTTCAGTTGGAGGCTTCTTGTCATGATTTTAGGTTGACTCATAAGCGAACACAGAAAACACCCAGCCTCAGATCTCCGTTATCTTTAAAGTTTATTTTCTGTCGACAGGGAAAACACGGGAACCAGGCTTGCGGGGAACTCACGGATGGTGACTCTGGAAGGTAAGGCAGGAGGTGAGTGTGGAAACCAAGATTGTAGGACAGTTCTTTCTTTGTATAAAGGATGTTGGCTTTAACTCACTGACGGGGACGGACGCCGGACTCAGAGGAGGAGGTGAGTGATCCAGTGGATGCAGAACTCCTGAAGCCGTATTGGATACTGGTGGAATGACTCTTTCGCAGGTAGCTGAGAGATGTGAGGATGGTTTGGAGCCGATGGAGCTGAAGCAGATGGGCTGGTGGAACAGAGGAGTTAGCGGAGGCGGCCACACCCCGAGGAGACGGATGTCCAGAGCTGAGATCCCCATAAGGACGCCGGAGGACAGTTGAGGATTTCCAGAACCACAGATGAAGCCTGGAAGGAACTTGTCTGGGAAACGGAATCATCTGACGTCCGACTGGTGGATCCGCTCCCTCTAAATACTGTGGTGGTGCTCAGAGTAATTGATTCCACCTGTTGCTAATTCAGCCCCCAGCACCTGCGGACCAAAGATGGAAAAAGCTCCTCCTGCTGGATCCTCACACTAACCCCCCTCAACGGACGCCACCAGGCGGCCGAGCCGAAGAGGAGGTAGACCTCTTCTCGAAATCGGAGATGAGGGTATGGTCCACAATGAAGGAACGGGGAACCCAAGAACGTTCCTCTGGACCATACCCCTCCCAGTCCAACAGGTACTGGTAACCTCGGCCCCTGCGACGGGCGTCCAGGAGTTGGCGAACAGAGAACACAGGACCCCCATCAACCATCCGGGCTGGCGGGGGATAATCAGGCGAGGGACAAAGAGGGCTGGAAGAAACGGGTCTGATCTGGGAGGCGTGGAACACTGGATGGATGCAAAGGGATGCGGGGAGTTTCAGACGGACCGCCAGAGGACTTAAGACCGCCAGAATAGGGAAGGGTCCCAAAATTCGTGGGGAGAGTTTCCTTTGGTGGGCCTTGAGAGTAATCTTCCTGGCAGACAACCAGACCATTTGGCCGGGAGAGTACGTGGGTGCGGGGATGCGCTGACGATCAGCATACTTCTTGTTTTGGATGGAAGTGCGCTGGAGGGCCGCCTGAGTCTGCCTCCAAATCCTCTTACACGACAGGATATAAGGTCGGACGGAGGGAAGAGCAGAATCCGGGACGGAATTGGGCAGCAGGGAAGGTTGATAACCTAGAGAGGCCTCAAAAGGTGAACGTTCCAGTGGCAGCGGAGACGTGGGCATTATAGGCATACTCAATCCAAGGAAGAAAGGTACTCCATAAATGCGGATTGGACGAGCATACGCATCTAAGTGCGTCTTCAACCTCCTGGTTCAACCGCTCGGACTGTCCATTGGTCTCTGGATGGAACCCGGAGGACAGGCACCGTTTGGCCCCCAAGGATAGACAGAACTCCTTCCAGACCTGCGAGGTAAACTGAGGACCCCGATCGGAAACCACCTCCGAGGGGATGCCATGAAGCCGGAAAACATGTTTGAAAAGGAGCCTAGCCGTCTGGGGCGCTGAGGGAAGTTTGGACAAGGCCACTAGATGACAGGCTTTAGAGAACCGGTCCACGAGGGTGAGGATAACAGTTCGTCCCTTAGACACGTGGAGGCCGGTGATAAAGTCCAGGGCGATATGAGACCAAGGCCGGGCTGGGATAGACAGGGGCTGAAGGAGACCCGGAGATGGTTGGTGAACGTTCTTGTTGCGATTACATGCGTGACAGGCTGAGACGAACTCCACAACGTCTCTATTGAGACCAGGCCACCAGAAATATCTGCGCAGGCATGCCACCGTTCGGCTGACTCCAGGATGGCAGGAGAACTTGGAAGAGTGTGCCCATTGGATGGCTTTGGAACGGACTCCTGATGGGACATATCGTCTTCCCGGTGGACCCCCCCCCCAGGGTCCGGTTCAAGGGACGTAGCATGGACGTAGATGTTTTTTGACCCAGGCCTGTAAGTGATAGAGAGGTTAAACCAGGAGAAAAATAATGACCAGCGATATTGTCTGGGGTTCAGCCGCTTCGCCTTCTGGAGGTAGGCTAGGTTTTTGTGATCAGTGAGAACTAGGACTGGGATCTCGGTGGCCTCCACCCAATGTCTCCACTCCTCCAATGCCAACTTCATGGCGAGTAGTTTGCGATCCCCCACATCATAACGCCCTTCGGTTGGTGTAAACCTCTTAGAAAAAAAAGGCACAGGGCTGTAGTTTACAGTCAACCGGGAGACGTTGGGAGAGAACAGCCCCCACACCGGTGTTAGACGCGTCCACCTCAAGGACGAACTGGACGTTGGGATCAGGTTGGATGAGGATGGGAGCCTGAACAAAACGCCACTTGAGCTCAGCAAAGGCGAGATCGGCTTCTGAGTTCCAACAAAAGGTGTGCTTGGTAGATGTCAAAGCGGTGAGGGGGGCTGCCACAATACTGAAACCCCGAATGAAGCGACGATAAAAGTTGGCAAATCCCAGGAACCGCTGCAGCTGTTTACGCATCTCCGGGGTGGGCCATTCCTCAACGGCGCGAACCTTCCCTGGATCAGCTCTCATGCGTCCTGCTTCAAAAATAAAACCCAGAGAAGTGACGGAAGGTTTGTGAAACTCACATTTTTCAGCCTTGACGAAGAGACTGTTCTCCAGGAGCCGGGTGAGTACTTGACGGACGTGGGATCTGTGTTCCTGCAGAGTCTTAGAGTAGATGAGAATGTCGTCTAAATAAGCGAAAACAAAGAGGTTAAGGAAATCACGGAGAACATCATTGATAAGGGCTTGAAAAACTGCAGGGGCATTAGAGAGTCCGAAAGGCATGACCTGATACTTGAAATGTCCGATGTGAGTCTTGAATGCCGTCTTCCACTCGTCCCCCTTGCGGATGCGAACCAGATGATAGGCATTTCGCAGATCCAGTTTAGAAAAAATAGTTGCGTCTCGAACAGGTTCAAATGCGGATGAAATGAGTGGAAGAGAATACTTGTTCTTGACCGTGATATCATTGCGAGCCCGGTAATCAATACAAGGGCGGAGTGATTTGTCCTTCTTCTCAACGGAAAAAAAATCCGGCCCCTACTGGAGACGTGGATGGACGAATAAGTCCCGCCTGAAGGGACTCGTTGACATATTTCTCCATGGCCTCCCTCTCCTTCTTAGAGAGATTGAACAATCTGCCTGCTGGGAGCGGAAGACCAGGGATAAGGTCAATAGCGCAGTCGTAGGGCCGATGAGGTGGAAGTGAGAGTGCTCTATTCTTACTGAACACCGGTAGAAGGTCATGGTACTCGGGGGGAATTAAGGTGAGATCAGGTGGAGGCTCGGGGGAAGCAGAAGTGTCACAGCGAGAAACGGCAGAACGGAGACAACTAGAGTGACAGGAAGGGCTCCAGGAATCAATACGCCGACCGGGCCAGTTAATAATCGGGTTGTGCTCCTCCAGCCAGGGGTAGCCAAGAACGAAAACGGGTTCACTGACAGGGAAAACAAACAAGCTGATTTCCTGATGATGATTTCCGGAAACAATGAGAGAAATGGGTTCAGTTTATGAGTTATGGCTGTAAGACGATGACCATCCAGGGCTGAGACACTGTAATCATGTTGAAGCGGAACAACAGGAATAGAAAGTCTTTGAACTAAATCAGGGGAGATAAGATTCTGCTCTGAACCTGAATCGATTAGGACTTGCACTGAGGAAGGTTTATTAAGAACAATCAACGTAGCAGAAATAACAAACCTGGGAGCTTGTCCAAACTGACCCGTCAGGACTCCCAGCCTTACTGACGAGCTCCCTCTTTTGGCCGAACCGGGCAAGCAGCAATGAAATGACCGGCATCTCCACAATACAGACAAGAATCCGGTTCTTAGATCTCTCCCGTATTCGAGCATCTATCTTGATCGCCAGCGAGATTAAGTCGTCCAGAGAGTGTGGTTCATCACGGGTAGCCAATTCATCCTTGAGTTTGTCATTTAAAGCATGGAGGAAGGCTGCCTTAAGGGCCGGACGGTTCAAGCCCGATTCGGCCGTGAGAATGCGGAAGTCAATAGCCAAGTCAGCAACCGGCCGGTTGCCCTGCTTGAGGCTCCACAGTTGCTTCGCCGACTCCTCCTCCCCGATAGACGAACAAAAGGTAAGTTCAAACTGAGTCTTGAACTCTCGATAGGAGATTGTAGCTAAATCTGACTGGCCGAATCTGGCGTTAGCCCACTGAAGAGCTCTATCTCGGAGCAAAGCTACCACAAAAGAAATTTTATTTGCATCCGATTGAAAATGGGTTGGGGATCGTTCAAAAGCAAGAGAACATTGGAACAAAAAACCCCTACTTTTGGCTATCTCCCCTGCAAAAGGTTCAGGAGGAGGAGAAATTACCTCTCTAAAGGTCGAAGGAGGAGGAAAGGATTGAGCAGCTGACGCGGAAGGGCTGGAAGTACTCTGGGCGTCGGCTCTGGTAGCACGAAGCTCGTCTAGCAGTTGGGTCATTCGAGTAAAGCCCTGTTGATAGGCAATATGTTGACGGGCTAAATCCTGCAACAAAGCTTCATGTCGACCCAACATGGCCCCTTGCTCTGAAAGAGCTGAGCGTAACTGTGTCGCTGAGTCAGATTGGTCAGATGATTCTGTCATGATTTTAGGTTGACTCATAAGCGAACACAGAAAACACCCAGCCTCAGATCTCCGTTATCTTTAAAGTTTATTTTCTGTCGACAGGGAAAACACGGGAACCAGGCTTGCGGGGAACTCACGGATGGCGACTATGGAAGGTAAGGCAGGAGGTGAGTGTGGAAACCAAGATTGTAGGACAGTTCTTTCTTTGTGTAAAGGATGTTGGCTTTAACTCACTGACGGGGACGGACACCGGACTCAGAGGAGGAGGTGAGTGATCCAGTGGATGCAGAACTCCTGAAGCCGTATTGGATACTGGTGGAATGACTCTTTCGCAGGTAGCTGAGAGATGTGAGGATGGTTTGGAGCCGATGGAGCTGAAGCAGATGGGCTGGTGGAACAGAGGAGTTAGCGGAGGCGGCCACACCCAGAGGAGACGGATGTCCAGAGCTGAGATCCACGTAAGGATGCCGGAGGACAGTTGAGGATTTCCAGAACCACAGATGAAGCCTGGAAGGAACTTGTCTGGGAAACGGAATCATCTGACGTCCGTCTGGTGGATCCGCTCCCTCTAAATACTGTGGTGGTGCTCACAGTAATTGATTCCACCTGTTGCTACTTCAGCCTCCAGCACCTGCGGAGCAAAGATGGAAAAAGCTCCTCCTGCTGGATCCTGACACTTCTACAGTTATGCTGCAATACAGACCGCTACAAGAACTCCTTCCTGCCCACAGCCATCGTTATCTAGAACAACTCATTAAAGAACTAATTATATGAGCTATACCAACACTTTATTTCCCTCTGGGATCAATAAAGTATTTTTGAATTGAATTGATTTTTGATTCTGAGCTGACTTTTATCCCTCACATTAAAAACATTACTAAAATAGGTTTTCATCATGTAAAGAACATAGCCAGAGTCCGCCCCATTCTCTCTCGGGCCAACACGAAGATACTGATGCATGCTTTTATCACCCGTAGAATTGATTACTGTAATGCCCTGCTTTCTGGTCTTCCCAAGAAGAGTATCTCAGGTTTACAATTTCTACAAAATTCAGCACCATGCATCCTGACAAAGACCAGGAGGCTGGAGCACATTACACCTGTCTTAAATTCATTGCTTGGCTCCCAGTATGTTTTAGGATCGATTTCAAGGTTCTTTTAATGGTTTTTAAGTGTCTTAATGGTATTGGGCCTTCTTATCTTTCAGAACTGCTTTTACCATATAAACCTTCGCGGTCTCTGTGCTCCTCTGGCAGCCGTCTCCTTGCCATCCCTAAAGTCAGGACACAGACTCATGGCGAGGCGTCTTTCCAGTTTTATGGCCCTCACCTCCAGAAGAGGCTGCCAGAAGACCTTAGGGCCACAGAGAACGTTCATGTTTTTAAAAGTAGGCTCAAGACACCTTTTTAGCCTAGCTTTTAATTAATTACTATTTACTGCCTGTCTATTTGCTTTTCATGTTTTACTCGCTCTTATTGATCAGTGTTTTACTACTTGGTCTTGTATTTATCTCGTTAATTTTATTTTATTTATTAATTTATTTACCTACCTACCTATCTACAAATCTATTTATTTATTTGTGTATTTTAATATGTTAGCCTGTTGTTTTACACATATAATAAAACATAGACACGTCGTTCCAGTGTTTCCCCTGTAGGAGCCCTCTTCTTCGGGAGCGGTGGTCAGTGGTGGTCAGCTGTGGCTGCCTGGGTGCTCTCCAGGTGGTGCGTGGGTGGAGGTCAAGATCCTGGCGTCTTCTCCTCTGGACGCCCTGGGTCAGTGCGGTTGATCTGCTGCTGCTGGGGCAGATGGCTCCCTTCATGGCGTTTCCTTACCTAACGTGGCTCATCTGTACTTGGCCTAGTGTCCATCCTATTTTCTATTTTAATGTCCTTTTAATGTTGCTCCTGAGTGTGTCTGCACATGGGGATATGATTGGGGGAGGGTAGTATAATTTGAATTGGGTAGTATAATTGTATACCTGCTACCAAGACAACTTTGCTGACCATAGTATTTCCTGTGTTTTATTTTATTCATGATTATTACATTCAGTGTTGATGTGCGTCCCTTATCGGTTCAAAATGGGACCCAACATGTACCTGCTGGTGAATTATTGAGACCTGTCTTCAGGAATAATTCTCTCCACCGCTCCTTGCTGCGACATCTTATGCAGTTTAAGTCATTTGCTCTCTTTTGTGGTTTGAGAGGAGTGAGGACTCAGTGAAGGAGCTGCCTGGGTATGAATTTATGATTGGTTTGGAGTAAATAATGACTATAGTATTAAGGTACCTCATAGGCTATTAAAAAAAAAGGGAAGGGAAACTTATATATTGAACTTTTTATCTACCCTTTTTTTTCTATTGCACCACACATCTATCGATTGATATATATATATATATATATATATATATATATATATATATATATATATATATATATATATATATATATATATATATATATATATATATATATATATATATATATATAGTTATTGAATTATTGCCCAGCCCTATACTGTATACTTTTGTGCAGGGCGTAATCTCTACTGCCATCATCTGATGGAGGAGCATCATCAGAGGAGGAGCATCATCAGAGCCAGGGACTTAAAAAGGCTCAACAAACTGATACAAAGATTGGCTCTGTTCTAGGGACGACTGTGAAACCTCTGGAGATGAATTATTCATAAAAAGATAATTGCAGACAACCCCGGGCATCCTCTTCATTAGATCATTATAGATTGTTTTCATTTAGAGCATGGGTGTCCAATTCCGGGCCTCGAGGGCCGGTCTCCAGTTAGTTTTAAATGAGTCTCTGCTCCAACACAGCTGATTCAAATGGTCCAACTACCTCCTCACCATGTCAAATGTCTGCAGAGGCCTGCTAATGAGCCATCATTTGATTCAGGTGTGCTGAATCAGGGAAAGAACCAAAACATGAAGGAGACCGGCCCATGAGGACCGGAATTGGGAACGTCTGATTTAGCGGCTTCTTCAGTACCGCTGAAAGACAGACAGCTACATGAGATTCTTTCTGTCCACAGTCATCAACATCTACAACAACTCTTAAAAGAACTTGTGTAATATATAATACAACCACATGCCTTTGGGATTAATTAAGCCTTTTTTTATTTGAACTGAACTGAAACAACCAGAGCATTCAAGTAGCTTGGTGGTTGGGAGACGGTTTCAGGGGTGAAGGTCAGAACTGAGCAGGATCCACGGAGTCACACTTTGCTTTGAGTGCAGCTGGTGAACTTCAAGTCTATAAACTCTATCTGTGTTAGTGCAGCTGCTGTTTTCACTTTGAAAGGGATTGGACTACAAAACGGTTCCATTTTTTTTTTTACTTTAACATTAGTAAAGCACTGTGTAAATATATATATATAAAAAATATTTTTTCCAACAAATGACTTGTTTTAAATGTAAATGCACCTTACTGTGGCAGCTGTTCTTTTATCATGTCATGCCTTTGGCATGATGACAATAAAGAATTCAATTTAATTCAATTAAATTCAATTCATTGATTTGTCATAACGTGTGTAGAGCTTTACTTGGACATGGACAAAACTCTTCTTCACATTAATTTTCTTCACATTAATTTCCCCTTTAAAGACTGGCCATTAGGGTCACAGCTTTGTGTCTGATGCAGGAGTGACCTTATACGCTTTCTGGCCTAGGTATACCTTAAAGAGTAACTAAACCCCAAAACAACTTTTGGCTTTTAAACTGTATAAATGGGTATTTACCAATGCAATCTTTCAGTTTCTGGGGATCTTTTTATATTTGGGTGTAAACTTGTTTAATTCTACACTTTTTGGTCTAAAAACGTCTTAGTGCTGCCCTCTTAGGGTTGAACGGTGGCTACTGCCCTTGAATTTTGTGATTGGTGGAGAGCGGTACATCTTTACGTCACAGGCATTGACTATGTCACAGGCATGGTCTCTTCAGACACGCCCCATGGGTTTGGGTATAAAGCTATCAGACATACAAGCCCTGTGGCGAGTTTGGAGTTGGATTGGGTTTTTCAAGTTACCATTATTATCACATTAGCACTTAGTTAGCAGAGTTAACATACAGGTCCATTCTTTTCCATAATGTAATGATAAAAATTAAACTTTCATATATTTTAGATTCATTGCACACCAACTGAAATATTTCAGGTCTTTTATTGTTTTAAAACTGATGATTTTGGCATACAGCTCATGAAAACCCAAAATTCCTATCTCAAAAAATTAGCATATCATGAAAAGGTTCTCTAAACGAGCTATTAACCTAATCATCTGAATCAACCAATTAACTCTAAACACCTGCAAAAGATTCCTGAGGCTTTTAAAAACTCCCAGCCTGGTTCATTACTCAAAACCGCAATCATGGGTAAGACTGCCGACCTGACTGCTGCCCAGAAGGCCATCATTGACACCCTCAAGCAAGAGGGTAAGACACAGAAAGACATTTCTGAACGAATAGGCTGTTCCCAGAGTGCTGTATCAAGGCACCTCAGTGGGAAGTCTGTAGGAAGGAAAAAGTGTGGCAGAAAACGCTGCACAACGAGAAGAGGTGACCGGACCCTGAGGAAGATTGTGGAGAAGGACCGATTCCAGACCTTGGGGGACCTGCGGAAGCAGTGGACTGAGTCTGGAGTAGAAACATCCAGAGCCACCGTGCACAGGCATGTGCAGGAAATGGGCTACAGGTGCCGCATTCCCCAGGTCAAGCCACTTTTGAACCAGAAACAGCGCAGAAGCGCCTGACCTGGGCTACAGAGAAGCAGCACTGGACTGTTGCTCAGTGGTCCAAAGTACTTGCATGTCATTCGGAAATCAAGGTGCCAGAGTCTGGAGGAAGACTGGGGAGAAGGAAATGCCAAAATGCCTGAAGTCCAGTTTCAAGTACCCACAGTCAGTGATGGTCTGGGGTGCCATGTCAGCTGCTGGTGTTGGTCCACTGTGTTTTATCAAGGGCAGGGTCAATGCAGCTAGCTATCAGGAGATTTTGGAGCACTTTCATGCTTCCATCTGCTGAAAAGCTTTATGGAGATGAAGATTTCATTTTTCAGCACGACCTGGCCAAAACCACTGGTAAATGGTTTACTGACCATGGTATTACTGTGCTCAATTGGCCTGCCAACTCTCCTGACCTGAACCCCATAGAGAATCTGTGGGATATTGTGAAGAGGAAGTTGAGAGACGCAGGAGCCAACACTCTGGATGAGCTTAAGGCCGCTATCAAAGCATCCTGGGCCTCCATAACACCTCAGCAGTGCCACAGGCTGATTGCCTCCATGCCACGCCGCATTGAAGCAGTCATCTCTGCAAAAGGATTCCCGACAAAGTATTGAATGCATAACTGAACATAATTATTTGAAGGTTGACTTTTTTTGTATTAAAAACACTTTTCTTTTATTGGTCGGATGAAATATACTAATTTATTGAGATAGGAATTTTGGGTTTTCATGAGCTGTATGCCAAAATCATCAGTTTTAAAACAATAAAAGACCTGAAATATTTCAGTTGGTGTGCAATGAATCTAAAATATATGAAAGTAAAATTTTTATCATTACATTTTGGAAAATAATGAACTTTATCACAATATGCTAATTTTTTGAGAAGGACCTATACTGTTTCGAACGTTAGCCTATGTTAGCATTACCACTCAGAGACCGGACCCATCCTGTCTCTCTCTCCCTCAGCAGCAGCGCGGCCTCAGTCAGCGCTGAGTCAGCGCCCCGCTGGGCTCCATAAAGCCTCCCTCCAAACTGCCAGCGTCGCTTTGGTCACTGTCCATGTTTCAGTGTCACATTAAGCGAGCTGTCACTGTCCTCCTGGACACACCCCCACGTCCCCCCCCCCCCCCTCCGCTCATCCTCCATAGTTGGCCACACCCCTCCGTTCTTCCTGGCACCGCCCACTTTGTAGAATTTTTCAAATGCTGTCTGGGGGCAGGGTTAGGATTTTTCATGGGGTTCAGTTACACTTTAAGGACCCGGAGGGGAAGCTACAAGATGTCAATAGAGAGAGGGATGTCTGGGTTTGAGGTGTGATCTCGGAGAAGTGGATGGATGAATGGATTTTTGACTTTAGCTGTTGATTCCAATCACTTGTTAAAACAGTAGTTGTCAAATAAAACAAGATATATTTCACTAATAAGTCAGATGTGGCATAGATCTGATCAATCTTTTCCAATATCAATGAAATATGGCCTGATTCTGAAAACAGGGAACTGAAAGTCTGTGTACACAGGAATTAGGGATAGATTTGAATTTAGTTTGTTTTCAGTTTCGAATTAATTATGCTTTTTAGGTGTTTTTATGTATTAAGTTGCAAAACAGTTTAACTTAATAAAATATATATTTTAAAATGTAAGTAAGAAGGCAGACCTAAACATTACATTAATCTACAACTGCAACCTGTTTAAGAACCAGACTAATATTAAATCTGTTTATTTGGACATGAAGCTTAACAGGCTGCTCATAAAGCATTTGGAAAATTGTCACCAAACAGAGCTAATCCCACTGTTTTTTGGTGTAGTAACACCACAGACTGCTGTCTTCATATGATTAAAGTGCTACAAGTCATGTATGGCATAGTGACAGAACGCTGAAAGGCAGGGGAGAAATGACAAGAAGTAGAAAGTAGTGGAGGAAACCCGAGGCTTCACACAGAACAGAGAACAGCAGAGGTGAAATGAAGGGATGCAGAGTGAAAGCAACTCTGATGAAACTGAGTTAATATGCCATGACCCCAGGGGTGGGAATGAGCAGCGCATACTGGATGATATGGGATGTCTGTTACCACAGTGACAAGCTTCCTAGCATGGTGACTAATTAGGAGATGATGGAGGCTTTAGCTAAAAAATGAGGGGAAGAATATTTGTAGTTCTGATTGGAGTGTCAAGAGTACAACTCTAGCATTTGGTATTTGTCTGGTGGTCATGTAAAGAAGCACTTTATATAACACAACAAGGAAACTACAGGGTGGATGGCAGGGAGCACCTCTGAAACAGCAGCTTTGATGTGACCTGGATTTAAAACTAACCCAGTCTTATTACAAACTGTATGGGTTTTTAGTGAACTGTTTAAGAGATACATGTTACCCATCTGCTGAGACACAGGAAGCATCATTCTACAGTGTGTAATAGGAAGATCTTTTGTGACGTCAATGTTTATGTTTTCTCACAATGGATCATGGCACTGTGTGGCAGGAAGCAGCATATTTTACCTGTAACTCTATTGTTTTGCATCTTTCGAGGACGATTTAGCAGACCTGATGGTTCATTCTTGTTGTGTGGTTAATTGTATGGCCCTTTGGGGTCTGATAAAAGTTTTTTTTCGAATTCCCTCCGAAAAGGATCACGGAAAAAGGAAAGAGATGGAACCTGGACGATCCGAAGAAAGCCTGGATTCTTGCAGCGTCCTATAATTTCGGATGAAAACATCTATTTTTTCACCTAAATCATGTTGATAGAGGATCCATGTCTTTTTAACCTTCTCAGAATTTCAAAAATATTATTGTTCAGCAGTGGTTTGATACCTGCAAGCTTCACCGGTACGTGCAGCAGTTGTTAGTCCTATCCTGACAGTTGCTTCTACTTGAACATTAAAGCCGCTACGTGACTGCATGTTTCTCTGAGACTGAATTTAACAGAACGGTGTAAGCAGTGATATTCTGTTTTTCACCAGAGACTAGACGCCATCAAATTTATCATGTTACTGTACTACTAAAATTGTACAACAGCGATTTCATTTGGAAAAATAAATAAGGACACTGATCAATGAAGATCTACCCAGCTTTGCAGTCGCAGTGAGGATTTCGCCGTTCTCTTTAGCGATCACTCACAGGAGATGTGAACCACACTGAGACTCTGCTTGGCCAGGTCTGACCTCTGCTTTCAGGAGGACCACAGCTTTCTGTTTTGTAGAAGAGATTGGCCCAACTTTTCTTGAAATAAAGTAATAGGAGGCCTCCAGACTTTTGAAAGCCTTTAATTTGTCATGAGTAAATGGTCCAGGGCTTTCTATTAGGTAGGAATAAATGTCTCCCCAGCAGATTTGTGGCCAAGACACCAGCGAATCGGACCAAAGTTTTTGATCATCCCAGATCTCATATGGGCTTTGAATAATCTCGATTTTTGTCACCAATGCAGATTTTAAGCTTCTTTGTAAAGATTTTCCTGTCTTCAGGCGTTAAAGTGTGTATATATTGGGGATTTCGCCCACTAATTCTCTTAAAAACATTTTTGTTTGTTTTCTTGCTACCCAACCACCAGCGCATGCGCACAACGATGTCAACAAAGATCCTTTTATTGTTGACAGTTACAGTGCTTTGAAAGAATATTCATACCCCATAAACTTGTTTTTACATTTTGTCACAAAACCACAAAAGTAATAAAAATATTTGGCTTTTTGTTAAAGAGAAACAAAATAGGTCATAGTTGTAAAGAAAAAGAAAAAAGGCACAATGTTTTTCAGATTTTATTTAGATAAACATTTGACATGCAGTGTGATTTGCATTTCTATTCAGCCTCCCTACCAGATGCAAGTCTTTCAGAGTAGGTCTCCAGCAGCTTTACACATCTAGAGACTTAACCTGTTCTTCTTTGTAAAATAGGTTAAGGAAGACGAATATCAACCATTACCTTGTCACAGATTCTCAGTTGGATCAGGGTCTGGACTTTAACTGGTCCATTTTAACACATGAATTTGCTTTGGCTTTAACCATTTCAATGTAGCTGTGGATGTGTGTTTAGGTTCGTTGTTCTCCTGGAAGGTAAGCCCCAGTCTTAGGAATTTTACACGGCATGATGCTGCCACCACCACGTTTCACCGTAGAGATCATGAGATCAAGATGATGTGCAGTTTTAAGACGTCTTCACACCTACACTTTAGTTACTTTGGACAGAATCAGTTGATGGGTTTGATAACAGTGGTTTGGTTGTTCACACAGATAGAACTCCAGGCAAACCAAAACCTCTTACTACAAACCAAACAACAATATTCAGTTTATTGATCAGAGATGCCTAGGGCATCAGGACCTAAATGTAGAGACAGGACGAAAGTGATGTGTTCTGTACACCAAAACATCCTCAGACCCCCTCAGTGCCCACTGTCCTGCATGTTTCAGGCGTTTTCCTGCTGCTGCACACCTGGATTAAATGGGTAGTTACAGCCTAGTATATACTTCTACGTCAGTGGGGGTGAGGAGACATGCAGCACCATCATCCATCAACGCAGGCACTCTGCAGCAGGACTGCAGAGATTGACGGAGACCTGCCCAATTTTTGTTTGTCAAAAGCTATGGAGAGCGCAAGCCTGTGATTGGTCAACACGCCGCTTCCTTTAAATTAGTCAACAGCAATGCCTTTGCCAGAATAAAAAGAGTGCTGACTAGCAACAGACATGGAGCAGATTAAATAACGTCTTGCATAAGACAATTTACTCAGCATCCATTGCCATAGCGGGTGAGGAGCTATTATCACATTTGTGCACGAAATGCTCTTTTGAGTAGTAAAAGAGGCTTAAGTTGCTTAAGTTAAGAGTTTTATGCTCTGTCCACACATAGCCAGGAATCTCACAAAACGAAGATTTTTCTACGGTTTGGACTGTCATCCACACAAACACGCAGATTTACGGCAACAAAAACAAATCTTTTTAAAAACTCCGGCCAAAGTGAAGATCTGCATTCTCCTTTTTAAATGTTTGCTTGTGGACAGAAATAACCAGAGTTGTTGGCTCCGCAACGTCACTTTCGACGACAAAAATGCTCCAACATCACGGGTGCGACCTGTGTTTACATTCAGAAACAGCACTTAAGCCCTAAAAGATGTGTTGGCATCATTCATCATGGTTCAAGCGCTTTTTGTTTGCTTGTTTTTACAAGCTCAATTACTGTTCTATGTAGAAGTTAGAACATAGAAAGTTACTCTGAGTGGATAGGATTTGGGGGAACTACTGGCCCCTACAGGTTTGGCATGTCTATGCATGTCCATGTCTATCCCAAACAAAAGCACTTATGCAATTAGGTGTGGACGGAGAGTTGTTTTTTTTTACGAGGTAGTGAGGATATTTGTTTAAAGAAAAACCCGGCTACGTGTGTACATGGTCTTAGTTTAAAGCTGTTGACCAGAAACTTGAAGGCAACGGTGGCAGGACCTTCCCAGAAAAGCACTACACCCCCTGTTGTCCTTGTGGTGAATTGCTTTGCAAGACCCCCTAGGCAACACCGAAGTCTGAAAGGAAAACATTTCTGTTTCTGAGCGTGCCTGTGCAAACTGGCAGACAGAGAAGTATAAACTAGGCTTAACAGGGTTCTGCAGCAATTGGAGGCATGGTAAGAAGGTAATGCAATCTTTGAATGAGGTGTGCTGGAGCGGGGACTTATCTAAAACATGCAGGACAGTGGGTCCATAGGACCAGGGTTGGGGACCACTGGTCTAGAGAGACCAACTGACCTATCAGCCATGTTTTTGGACTGCTCGAGGAAGCCAGAGTACCCCACACATACACAGAAAGAAGATGGAAACTCCAAACAGGAAGAACCCAGGACCTTCATGCTGCAAGGCAACAGCGCTACTACTGCGCAGCTGTTCCCTGGTTACTATTTCAGGCAAAATCTTTTGTAAGGCACTTTACCATGACTTGTACAAAGGATGGAGAATTACAACACAATATCTGATTAAAACTAATTGGTAAGGGAATAGATTGTCATAATGATTTGGAGCCAACAAGGCTCCAGATAAACTAATGAATTACTTTCTTCTCTTCCAAGACTTTTATTTAAAATGTTTTACACTTTAGGTAATAATGTCCAGGACAGAGACAAAAAATTCCACAGTAATTTCTTTGAAACACACCAGCAAAATACATATTTAGTCATCATGGCTACTGATAAGGTACCAGGTTTCTTAAAGAGTAACTAAACACCAAAACAACTTTTTTTATAATAAACTGTATTAATGGGTCTTTACCAATGCAATCTTTCAGTTTCTGGTATTTCTTTTTACATTTTCGTGTAAACTTGTTTTTTTCTACACTTTTTGGTCTAAAAATGTCTTAGGGCTGCCCTCTTAGGGTTGAAGTGTGGCTACTGCATTTGAATTTTGTGATTGGCGGAGAGCGGTACATCTTTTCCACTCTTCACATCACAGGCATGGTGTTACAGACACACCCTGTGGGTTTGGGTATAAAACCATCTCTCAGACACACTTGTCCCATGGCGAGTTTGGAGTTGGAATTGCGAGTTTTGATCGATTGCGTTTTTCAGGTTACCATTATTACATTAGCACTTAGCATAGCTAATATACTGTTTTGAACATTAGTGTATGTTAGCATTACCACTCAGAGACTGGACCCATCCTGTCTTCCTCTGCCTCAGCAGGACTGGAAGACAGGCCTAGTGCAGCGCTGACTCCCTGGCACCCTGAGCCAGCAGCTCGAAATCAAATTCAATTCAAAAACACTTTATTGATCCCAGAGGGAAATTAAGTGTTGTTGTAGCTCAAATAATTAATTAATTAATGATAACTTGTTGTAGATGATGATGGCTGTGGGCAGGAAGGATTTCCTGTGGCGGTCCGTATTGCAGCGAAGCCTCCGACTGAAGACGCTCTGTTGTTGTATGACAGTCTCATGAAGAGGATGCTCAGGGTTGTCCATCATTTTTTTGATTTTATGAAGAATCCTTCTTTGCATTATCATCTCCAGTGGTTCCACAGTAGTGCCAAGAACAGAACCAGCCTTCTTTATCAGGTTGTTTAGCCTTTTTAAGTCCCTGGCTCTGATGCTGCTACCCCAACAGATGATGGCTGAAGATATTACACTCTCTACAACAGACTTGTAGAAGATCTGCAGCATCTTGCTGCAAACCTTGAAGGACCTAAGCTTCCTCAAGAAGTACAGTCTGCTCTGTCCCTTCTTGTAGACGGTTTACTCTGTTCGGTGTCCAGTCCAGTCTGTTGTCAAGGTGAACTCCGAGGTATTTATACTCCTCAATCACCTCCACTTCTTCTCCCATGATGGAAACAGTGTTTGACTTATCCGTGTTTCTTCTGAAATCTATAATCATCTCCTTTGTTTTATTCACATTCAAGGTAAGACGATTAAGACAAATTGATACGGCTCGTGGCCGCTGGGCTCCATAAAGCCTCCCCTTACCTCCGGTGACAGCGGAGGAGATACGCTGGCTCAGGGCGCTGTGTCAGCGCTGCCCGAGGCCGGCGCTGCCAGTGCTACTGAGGCAGAGGGAGACAAGTGGAGTCCACTTTCTGAGTGGTAATGCTAACATAGGCTAACGTTCAAAACAGATGAACGTCGATCAGTCGCAAACTGCCAACGTCGCTTCGGTTACTGTCCATGTTTCAGTGTCAGATTAAGCTAGCTGTCACTGTCCTCCTGACCACACTCCCACATTCCCCCCTCCGCTCATCCTCCACACTTGGCCATGCCCCTCAGTGCCTCCTGGCACTGCCCACTTTGGTAGAATTTTTCAAATGTTGTCTGGGGGCAGGGTTAAGATTTTTCACGGGGTTCAGTTCCACTTTAAATATCAACGTTTCCCAAATCTTTAGACTGAACAGCTTGAATAATGCATTACAGCTGATGTTCCTTACCGTTGACAGTCAGATGGACCCAGCTGCCGTTGCGGAAGGTGTCATACTGCTGCTCCAGCATCAGCACTTTGCACTCATACCAACCTTGGTCGTTTGAACGCACATTCTCTATCTGCAGGGACGACTTGCCGTGCAGACTGGCCCTGCCTGAATGGGACAGAAGGAGATCAGGTATCAGGAGAAAAGGAAACAGTAAATTAAGAACAGGTGGGGTCAATTTATAAAAGATAGGGAAGTGAATGGAGGGATGAATAAAAGAGATCTATTTATAGAGATGACAGAAGAAAAGTACCAGACAAAAGCTGAATAAACACTTGTAAGTCTGGGATATAAATATGCAAGAATAACAAAGTAAACTAAAATGTGTTAGTCTTAGTGTCTTATTGAAACATTACAATACATAAAGCCTGTTTCTAGGAAGACTGTAGAGTGTAAACATCAGACATCAAGTCAGATCCACAGTAAGATACACAGTACAATCTATCATTTAAGTATCCCTGAGAAGCCCTTTTTTCCATGAGTGTGCTGCTCTATTTTAATAGACGCACTCAGGCAAGGACAGGTCATTACTCCCTTAGAGGGATGGGAAGTAGCCAACATGACAACGTGCAAAAGATGGATGGTAACCCTTAGTGTTACTCACAATCCATCAGAGCAGATATTAGCTTTGGGGTTGGTAAAGTAGAGGTAGGAGTAGCTGCATTTCACTGTTACAAATCACAGATCAAAAACTGAGACTGGGGTTATGATGTTGCTCCAGGCAATCAGGGAACTGGATCAAAACAGATCAAAACCAAGGGCTTCCAGAGTGATCACACCAAGCTCAAAGCATCTACCTTATCAGAGTTGGCTCTCCCTCATCAGTCCCCTTACTATGCTGTTCCTCACTCCGTTTTTGGAAATATTATTTTACATTTTACATCACAAAAATTATTGAATGTAAAAACGTAATCATCTTAATGTTTTATTACCTAAATGTGAATGCAATAGGGTAAGAACATAAGCGTGTCACCCAGAAAGTTTATGGTAAACCTATAATGTCCCACGCAACACAACCTGTAATTTCTGCAACAAAGAGAAATCATTAGGACAAAATCCAGGCTATAGGATTAAACAATGTTTGAAACTGAAGGGAAATCTTTAACAACAGAATGAAGAGGAACTATGTTAGAAAAAACTGCTGATTTTACCAGCTACCTAAACTGGAAGCATATCGAGCTATAGATTCCTCGTAACTCAGAAAAGGTAAACTATCTTCTAAGATATATTTTGACTGTGGAGCTGATCTTCTTGCAAATACGTACTTCTAAATAAAGAGGATTTGCACCATAACTGAAATTACTTATAAAATCAAGACCTTTCTAATTCCAACTTTCTATTTAGACAAGGTCATACACAAAAGTAAAAGTGGCAGAACTACAAGAACACCACTGGGAAAAAAAATACCCCCCCCCCCCAGAATTATTCTGCTTTTGTTTTGTTGCCACACTTAAATGTTTCAGAAAAAAATCAAGTAAATAGGAAATTCACTTTACAGATGATTTTTTTTAGGGGAAAGCAATAATTTATTAATCCCATGTTTTTTGGAAAGCTGAGTTTAATTTTATCAGTGTCACCACAGTCTGAGTACTGCCAAAACTTTGTAGAGGAAAGAAATCCTTTACATAGAAGCTGTCTGACAACATAAAGTAGGCTAAAAAAACTCTAAAAGCAATAATGCTCAGATCTAAACAAATCCAAGAATAGATAAGTGAACTCAAAGACAACTCTCAGTCTAGAAAGGTTTACTTAACTAACGATTTGGGACTCAAGTGAACTACAGTGTGAAAGCTTCCCAACAGTGGATTATCTACCAAAGTTATGGTATGGTTATGTATAGATTGTTTTACTATAATAAATCTACTCTCTGGATCTGTAACTTTATCTATTACTGTAAAATTAACATTTTTATTTATTAATATTGCTACTCCCCTTTGTCTAGAGTTATAGCATGCAGAAAACACATGAGGAAACTCAGGGGATTTAAGATCAACTGCAGCTGAGGTAGATTTATGGGTTTCTTGTAATAAGACGACATCTGCCTTCAATCTTTTAAGCTGGTTAAAAATCTTAACTCTTTACTCTCTGGTGCCAGCTCCATGAACATTCCATGTGACAAACCTTAGAGTAGCCATAGTTTTGAGACAAACGTTGTAAAGTCCATATCACCATAGAAACAGATAAACACAGGTACATTATTAGTTTGTGCTTGGGGTTGCCTGATTGAAAATCCAAAATCCGAGATATAAGAAAGAGAGAAATAGAAGAAAGTTGTGAAGGTGTTAAGGGTGAGGGTGAGAGAGAAAGAAATAGTTATATTATGAAAAAATTCTGTGTGTGTGAGTGATAAAAGAAGGAAAAAGGAGTGACAAAGACATTTGGTGATAGACATGTGAAGATGAGAAAAGAAAAAAGAGCCAGTATCCCAGTGCTTAGCCCTGTAATGTACACAACTTTAACGAGCTGTGCTAACATTAGATTATAGTTGACTGATAAAACAACTCTTATCAGATCAGTGTTACATGACTAATAAAGCCAAGGAGTAAGCTGGGGGTCCCTGAACAGCTGCCCATTAACATACAGTTTATCCACTGCTATTGTAGCTCTGGTGCCTTCACTGAAATATTTCTTCCTGATTGGGAACAAAACGCGCCTTCTATTCAGGATCTCCTTCGGATATTGATCGTTAACGCTGTAATTCGTTCCCCGCAGCTCTCTGCCCTGGCCTCTTACCTGGCCTCTGACCTGCTCTTTTTGCTTGTAATGCTCGAATTTAGCAACAATAGGTCGCGGCCGGCTGTTGTTTGGCTTCTTACCTTGTAGGCGGTGGACGCGGTGAAAAGTGATGTTTTTTACCGTGTCGCTTGGGAGCTTTAACTGATGTTGGAGAAAATCTCGGACGGTGGATTCAGCGTCGTCCTCAGCCTGTTCTGGGATCCAGGAATAAACAAGATTGTCCCGCATTCCCCTAGCCTGTATATCCAAGATAGATTCTTTCATCCTCTTATTTTCTCTGGACAGCTGCGTCATCCCCTCGGTGAGTTTCTTTACACGGTCTCTCAGCGTTTGGTTTTCTGCAGCGAGCGATGCTACCTGTTGTTGGCTGAACTCCAGAGATTCCCTTAGAGCTTGAAATTCTTTATGGAGAACCTCAACCAGGGCCAAACGGGCGTCTAGGCTGGTTAGCTTCTTATCTATTGAGGACATCTGTAGCTTTTCTCTGGAGAGATGGTGGAGGTGCTGGCCTCAGAACGGGTGCGTTTCTGTGATGGTGTGCTTGTCGGCATAGCAGAGGTGGATTTTTGTGGCTTGCCCATAACAATGTTGTCAAAGCACTCGTCCAAGTAGCTTTCCAGGCTGTGCAAGGTTTCCTCGTCCAGTTTGTTTTATGGAGAAATACAAAATAATGTGTATTATTATTAAACGTTTGCTAAATTTGGCTCGAATGTTATGGTTTGTTTTTACCCGAGTTTGTTTGTTTTACCAGTTTACCGCCATATTACTTGCGCACAGCTCTCGCGAGATCTCAGCAGCAGCTCATCTCCTCCCTGGATCCTTGATACCTGAAAGCTCAGGAGGGCTCATAACGAGATCTTGGGAGACACCACAGCTCTATAAGCTGCCTGGCCTGCTTTAATTTCTGCAGGGGGAAAATGTGTTAATAGCTTAACCTTAGTTTCCAGGAGGGCCAATATGAAATATTACAAAGGAATGAGATGTTTTAACAAGGCAATGGATTGCAATAAAAAGCTGCATCCATAAACTGATGATCATTGCACAGAAACACTAGAAAACTGACAGACCATGAAAACCTTTACGCAACACAGCCAAAGCCAAAGAAAAACATAACATCAATAACAACTGCTATATGTATTTCGTGTATAATATTTGATTTAAAGTTATTGGTACCAAGTTTCTGCATCTGTATTTGAGGTAATCAGTTAATAGTTGTCGGTTTGTTAAAGGTATAGTGTAGTATTTTTTGAAGAAGGGTTCTGAGCAGGTAATGACTTTCCTGCAGTTAATTATTTAAATAAATATTTTTTAGTGTCTTCATTTAATATAAATACAGTTTAGTCTTTCTTTACCACAGTCCAAAGCTAACTGCTAGTTGGATGCAGGCCAAGACCAAAGGGGAATTTTACCATCTTAAAATAACTGTAAAGTCAAAATGTAATCTGTTCATGAAGGTGGTAGTTTATTATTACTGCTATAATCTTTCTCCAGATGATAATTTCACTGCTTTCTCAGTGCATGTTGGACACAGAAGATCATTAGAAGCACATTACATGTAGTCGTGGATGTAAATAAAAGTTTTATGTAAATCTGTTGCCAAATCATTTGTCTACACTTGTGTTGGGAGTCATTTTCCACAAACTGAACGGACTGCATCTCCCAGCATCCCTTGCACTGCCATCAACGCATTCTCATTGGTCTGTGATGATATCACAGAGTTAATAAAAGGGCGTGGAACATGAAATCATTGTCTTTCCCCTGCTGATAGCTGAGCTGAACAGAGATGCTCAATTGAATTGCTAGCAACTTTCCCTCCTTTGTTCCAACCTGCTGGATCAGGAAAGTACTCCCCTGAAAACGTTGAAGTTTTACCTGCCAAGCTGTCCGGCTTCCAATATGTGCATCTAGGAAATCTGCTGCTATCTGAGCTATGCCAAGAGAGCTCTCTGAAGAAAAGTTCAGGTCATTGCCTGCATTTGGAGGCATCCATCCCTGACCTCGGCTGTGCAAGGCCACTTCTACCACCATTTGGACACATTCATTCTCCATCGTTTGTCGTGGACTGGTGTGGATGGAAGAAAATCAGTCCCAAGTAGGATAAACCTGGTTTATTTCGGCTAAGTCTGGGTAGAGGAGTTAGGCCCAACCGGTTAGATCCTGTCTTTCTGTTGGTTGATATAAGTTTGTGAACTTGTAAACCACTGTTTACATATCCCCAATTAGTGTCACCGCATGCTGGCCTGGAGTGTTGTATGCTCTGTGTTGTAAACTGGTTGTCACTAGAGGCAGTGCTATGTCTTCTTTCTTTCTTTTCCTCTTATTCTGTTAACGTCGGTCGATTGTAGCCATATCGCCACCTGTCTGGGCCGGCTGCCCGCCCTAGACTAGGTCGCGTGCTGTCCGTCGTCTGCTAAAACTAGTGCTAATTGTCCCTTTGTTTCCACATCATCTCCACTGTAGGGTGAGTTTGGCATTTGAAGCCCATGCAGTCCAGCTCTGTTTTTCTTTGCTTCACAGATTTGAGCACAGGACCAATAACACCCAAGACTTTATGATTATCCTCCCCCACACACACACACCTCTCTCTCTCGCCCTCATCCCCCCCATACAAAGGTGAAAGCCTGAACTCAGGCCTGAATTCAAGACAGGCTGACCAGTGTGCTGGGAAACAGGGGAACTTATGCTCAGGTGAGATCGTTTTACCTTTGGAAGGTTTTTTCTGAGCAAGGACTGTGGCATTCTTGTGCTTGGATCGGGGGTGGGATTCCGATTGGACGGGCCTGTCAGCCTGCAGACAAGCCAGCAAAATTGAGGCAGAAAAGAAACTGACTGATATAACCTATATTTTCTCTCTGTGACACCTGCTTTATGATGACACACATACACACACACACACTCTGTGTCATGAAAACAAAAAACATCCACAGACAACATTCGGTGATGCTCAATGGTTGGGAAAATAATCTTGTTCTGTTTTGATTTTTTTTTCTTGCCAGGACCCTTAGAGCAAAAAAGGGAAGCAATTGGTCTCGATGAACGAGATCAATTGCGTTAGGACTAGAACAAAGAGTTAAAATTTGATCTATTGTAATTGATTAAAACTGGTTCGACCTAAAACTACAACAAACCCATCAGGAGTCACTCTGTGTTCATGAATAAGGGGCAGCTGCGTTTGGCCCGGGAACCGTAGCTTGAAAACGTTTTTTTAAATTCTATGAGAACCGATATCATTCAACATTAAACTAGGTGACTGATGGTTTCAATGTTCAACTAATACTTTTAATAAAATTAGCCTACTCAGTAGTAAATAGAAATATCAGACAGGAAACACACGGTTAGAATCGGACATATATTGAAATCCAACACAATTAATACAGATCCAAGTAGCAATATGAAAGTTATTTCAGTCTTTTGAGTAATTTACAAAAACGTATCAGAAACAACGTTGGCACACACTCTAAGGTTCACCTTAGTGTGCAAATTATTAACTAAAATGGGGTAAAAAATGATATGAAATAAAGTCCGTTGCAGGTCTGGTGTGATTCACCTATTTCACTTGGCTATTAAATGTTAGCCAGCTAGCGAAGCCAAAAACCTCTTTCTTACGACCGATGTGCCGCGATTCTCTGGTTATAAACAATCACAATAGATTCGGACACCGATGAAACGTAAATGGTCGTTCTTACACTGGGGCTGGAAGTCTAAAAATATTAAGTTAAACACCTGTTTTGACAAACGTCAAGTTTAGTCCTGAATCTCCAGTTACTTCCTGGATGTTAACGAATCACAAACTAGTCGATCTGTTTTGTGCGACACCACTTCCTTATTTCAAACATAAGCTTTTCAAACTAAAATACACTAATGCTTAACTCCTTGAATAATCCTTTAGGAAATGAATAATCCTTTTATCGTCCCACAAAGGGGAACTTCTGCTGTAATGGCAGCAAAGTGAAGGGTAACAGAAGCATGTAGATTCACACAAGTGAAGTATAAAGTATAAAATAGATTTAAGAGTTAAGACATTAAGGACAAAATTACAAGAACAAAGTACGGCGCAGTTATTAAAAGAAAGTGTCAAACTAAAATCTGAATGTTCAACTGAGATGGATAATTTAAAAGAATGTGCAGGTAAAGTTGTGCGTTAAAAGTAACTGTATTATTTTCCAAGAAGTTCACAGAGTATAAACTGTGAGAAACAGATTAGCAAAAAACAGCAGCAGAAACATTAATTAGGTAAATTAAACAGTGTCCTGAGTAAAACCATTTTTAACAAAAAGCAGGAGGGATTTGTTTGATTGAACTTCTAACTAAGGTGGCTGCAAAGATAATCCTTAGTGTAACATCTACTTGGTTCTAAAAAAGCAGGGTCTGAAGAACCCATGCAAGCAGGACTAAATTCTTAAATACATTAGGGAACTATGTGGGGATTTATTAACAAAGCTATATTATTGGGATATGGTCATGTGGGGGTTGGAGTTGCCACAGCTGCCCCAGCTGAGACAGGAGCAGGATACACAGGTTCTGAGGTTATGTCTTATGCATGACCTTTAACCCCACTATGTTTCTTTTCTGGATACTGGAGAAGCGGTTGAAGTTATTGTTTCTTTGTTTCTTAATTCTTAAGGCATGTGCAAGTCGATGCCTTAAAAAAGAGGGGAGTTGGATTTAATACTAATGGTAATTGGAACGGTGAATGGCTTGTTGCTAGCCACAAAAAAGGTCTCTTCTAATAAAAGGGAAATAAATACATTTTTCAGGGATCATTAAGAAAATTGTAACTTGCAGTTTTTATTGGGTTCTTGTAAATCATAACTCTGTCAGGTGTGTGTAAAGTAATGGCTTTTTACTACCGGGGACTTAGAACTCACGAAGTCCGACTTCAAATTCCATTTTGGTTCAGGGACAAGTCGTAGTACATATCGTATCTGGGCACTTTACAAGTCTTAATTTGATCTGGAAACCTTCCATACTTCTTGCTGGGATTAGTTGGGATTGGGATTTCTGCTCTAACAAATTAGAAGGTTATGGTTGTTTGTCTTCTTCTTGGCATGGATTTAGTACCGATTGATCTGACATTTTATTACTGCTGATTTACCTTAATTCTAATCTAGCATGCAGTTGCATCAGGTTGATCTGGAACCATACTCCAAGTCTGTTAATTCTACTTAATCACTTGCATAATCCACCTATTCATCTTTTGTAAATTAGCTCATCTGTGTTTGAACATCAATGCTCTAATACCTAATTAGCTAGTAAATGCCCAAGGGTCGCATTGGGAGGTTCTCACTGGAGGACTTTCAGAGGGGTGACCTCTCTCCTTTCTGGGGAAGGACTGATCGGTGGCTATGGGTCACTGGATGCCTGCGGAGGCTGAGTTCATGGCAACAGACAGCACTAGGGAAGCGTACACGTTTCAACACCTAGTATAGATGTAATACCCTCTGAAGTGTACTGGAAGATGCTGCATAATTTCTCCTGTGTTCTGTGTTTTATTTAGAGCATCCTGACGAGAGCTGTGGATGGCCGCCTCTAGGGCGAGGGGCTGTTGAGATGACATTTTGCCCAGCAGAAAATGGCGTAAGAAGACCCCGTGGGTTTTTCAGTCTCAATGCATAAAAGTCTCAGCAAAGTAATCTGGAAGGATCAAATATTTGTCACTTTGAGCTAATTCCATGGCCAAACATCTCTCATGTCTGATGTATTTAAACTTTTAGTCAGACAGGTTGGGTACGGAGATGTAAGAGTAATCTCTGTCCCCTCCATGTTCTGACCAGACATGTTAAATTAAATACTTGAAACGCCTTCCAGGACTTAGTAACCAGACACAGCAGCTAATTTTGAAATTTGTTAAGGAAATTGCAAAAATACAATTTAAATGTTTTTAGAATGTGCAGTTTTCAGGTTTCTGTTTCAGGAAAATGTAAATAGAGTTATAGACTGCCCTGACAGACAGGGCACAGATTTGGATGGAAACCCTGTTATAAAAGAAGAGCATTGATTTGGAAAATTCCCTCTTTGTGCTGCTAATGTAAGACCTAAAATATTCATCAGTCCTTTTCATGACAGAAATAGCACCATCTCTCAGATATCCCAGTGATATGCAAAACACACAAAGGGCTGCTTCATTCTTCAAAAGTGGCAATGGGTACTGCATAATGCCTTTATCAGATTTGACAGCACCAGCTAAATGAAAGGCACCAGTAAAGACAAAATATCCATTTAGAGTGCGAGCACTGATACGACTGACTCTGATTAGAAGTCACTGAGGGGTTTTGGTGGCATTTAAAAAGAACACTCACTGGCATTGTTTTGTCACCACACTCCATTTACTACACAAAGTCACAATTATGTCATTATCAAACACAAAATCCAGCGTGGGCAAACTTAAAAGCCTTTTCTTTCAGTAATGAACTCTGCAGCGTGTAATCCCACCACAGTAATTATTCAGCTCAAACAGCATCCAGTTATTTTCACCAGCAAGGAACATTTACCAAAATAAATAAGAGAAGATATATGTGTGCTGGCTGAGAGTGTGACTGAAGTCAGAGTCTCTTCCACATGTGCAGCGTAGAGGGGGGTGGTCATTAACAGACAACACAAGCAATAATCTCAAACCATCTTGGTAAGAGGCTCATTTAAACCAGCAGCAGGGTTAAGAGGTCTCAAAATACCTGACCTGTGTTGAGAATAATAGGAAACCAGCTCAATTTAGAACCCCAATAAGCTTAATAAATCCACACAAATGTATGTGTGTTCACTAGAGTGTGTTCAGACAAGCAAACGAGGGTGCACACAATCTCAATGTTGAGAAGGGGGCACTACTTCTCTGTTGGTGAAAGAAGGGAGTCTCTTAGCATAAAAGGTTGGAAACCATGGTGTGAGACTCCGATGGTTAAGTTTTTTACAGCAATGCCAGATGGTAGAGCAGCAGAAAAGTTCCTGGAAGTGAACCTCTCCAATTAGCTTCGCTATAGAGGTACAGCAGAATGAGCAGTTTATAATCCCGTTTGAAATTGTTAAACGCCCTGCGATAGACTGGCGACCTGTCCAGGGTGTACCCAGCCTCTCGCCCCGTGACCACTGGAGATAGGCACCAGCACCCCCCGCAACCCTGCATAGGATGGACAGGTACAGATAATGGATGGATGGATGGATGGAAATGGTAAGACAGGTACAGCATACAACTCTTTGTTGTTTGCACATATGAATCTAAACACAATGAACAGTTAAATCAGCCTGTGGGATAGAAGGTTAGAGGTAAACCTTAAATTTTTTTAAATAGCAGGCTAGTTTATTACCAACTTCCCAACCCCTCATTTTGATGCCTAAGATCTCTGCATTAGAGATAAGAAAAACAATCTACTTGATATTCTGAAAAAAAAAATCTGTGTATGTGGCCAATAATAATTTAAAGTGAAGCATTATACATGTAGACATACCATATGTGGGCAAAGCATACAAATAAACCAACAAAAAAACAGCAATAGATAATTAACCCTATATCCTCAGTAAGTCTTAATGCACAGCACGGTGGATTCACTGCGAAACATATGCTGGTGTTTCTGTTTATTTACTGTCTACTATCAGAGAATAAGGTCGAGTGTGAACATTACATTATTGAATGTTCTCATACGAGCTACTAATGGTAAAATGTGCTAAACTCATTTACTATGAACACTTAATGGTCCACAAAATGCCTTACAATTTAGCAACCATTTGTTACAATTTATGAACAAATTCAAACAATAACATTTATCTTACGTTCCATTAAGAGACAAAGACCACAGCATTTCATGTAAGGGAAGATCATTTTTGGCTAAACATTTCTTTTTGGTCCAAACATTTCCCTTTCTCCTTTTACGCAGAACCTGATTGTCCCTGAGCAGCGAGATTTAATTGAAGATTGCTTCAAATGAGACAGTTCCGTCGTCCACTATGTCAACCTTCCAGAATCAGCCCACTCTTTCTCCATTTAAACATTGGAAACAGAGAAACAGCTATTAATGTTATACTTTCTTTAACATTGAAAGTACTCCTGGCTCAGTTCTTCTGTTCTTTTTGTGTCTCTGCCCTGTCTTCTCAAACTCCCAGTTGGTTGAGGCAGATGGCTTCTCGTACTGAGCCAGGTTCTGGTTTTGCTGGAGGTTTCTTCCTGTTAAAATGGAGTTTCCCCTCTCCACTGTCGAATGCTCAGTATGAGGGATTGCTGTGAAGTCAATGACACAACACAGGCGGCTGTCTACTCTCACTATATGTTCGTCCAGGAGGAGTGAATGCTTCAAGTCAATGAGTTGATGCAATCTGCTGGGTTTCCTAATATAAGAAATGATTTAGGCTAATTAAGATAATGAACTGAACGTAATTCACTGTTTAATAAGTAGGATAAATTGGAATGTATGTATGATCAAACTGAAATTACTTTTCTGGTAAAGTCCCTTGAGATTACATGTGAACTGGCGCTATATAAATAAACTGAATTGAATTGAATTCACACGGCATAGTCGACCATGATGCAGACTAAATATACTAATAACATGGAGCAAGGGGAAAAAACTAAATTTGATTTGTTATTCAAAAACCTATTTTAGTAATATTTTTAATTTGAGGGATAAAACTCAGCTCAGTCAAAAATCCCGCCCAGGTTCTTCACTTGTAAAGAAGGGTTAGAAGAATGTGGTTGCAATTTTGGTAAAAGTTTCCCTCTATGAGTCTCAGGACCAATTACTAAAACTTCAGTTTTCTCCTGGTTGAGTTTTCTGCCATCCAGGATTTAATGTCTAAAATGCAGTTTAAAAAGTGCATCCATTGGGCGTGTGTCATCAGGAGACATGGAGATGTACAACTGTGTATCATCACCATTACTGTGAAAGTTGACTCCATGTCCTCTGATGACACTGCCAAGAGGAAGCATATACAAGTTAAAAAGCACTGGGCCTAAAATCGAACCCTGGGGTACACCACATGTGATCTTGTGGACTTTAAAGGAGCAGGTATCTAAACTTACCATAAAAGTCCTGTCTGTGAGATGGGATGTAAACCATTTGTGAACAGCACCAGAGAGGCCGATCTGTTTAAAACGAGTAAAAAGAATAGTGTGGTCTACTTTATCAAAGGCAGCGCTTAGATCCAGTAGAACCAACACTGTCACCTTTCGTGCATCATAGTTTAATCTAAAATCATTTAAAA
Organism: Valencia hispanica; assembly: GCA_963556495.2. Lineage (NCBI taxonomy): Eukaryota > Metazoa > Chordata > Actinopteri > Cyprinodontiformes > Valenciidae > Valencia > Valencia hispanica. Next base: position 47,294,486 of record OY747715.1, read on the forward strand.
TCTTCAAGAGGGCCGTCTCCGTGCTGTGGTTCACTCTAAAACCAGACTGAAATTTCTCTAGGACATTATGTGCGTTAATAAAATTAAGTTGAATTAAAACAAGCTTTTCTAAAACTTTGCTTAAAAACGGTAAGTTAGATACCGGTCGGTAATTGTTAAAATCTAAATTGCTCTTCAGCAGGGGCCTCACTACCGCCCCTTTAAAGGTGGCAGGAAAGACCCCTGTCTGAAGGGAGCAATTAATCATGGTTAAAATCTCATCCCTAAAAGATTCATAAAATTGCTTGAAAAAAAGAAGTGGGGATTGGGTCCAAAACACATGTGGTGGGCCTCACTGAGGAGAAAACTTCACCAAGAGTCCCAGCCTTTACCAGGACAAAAGTGTCCAGCGTTTCCTCTGGTAAAGACACACGATCAGATTTGTCTAAAACCATGCTACACTGAGAAGATAAAATATTACATCTGATGGTGTCTACCTTTCCTCTGAAGTGGTCTGCGAACTCCTCACAAAGAGCATTTGAGGTGGTTTTCTGATATGCATTAGTAGTACAGTTAAAAATTTTGTCGATATTGGAAAACAGAATTTTGGGATTATTTTTATGTTGTGAGATGATTCTGGAAAAGTATGTATTTCTGGATTTTCTTACAGCAGTATTATATGATTTGAGACGTTCGATGTACATCGAAGGAGCTGAATTTCCCCAAACCAGCCAGGCTGCCATGGAGGGAAGTATTTTTGAATTGAATTGAATTAGGCTAGGAATGTGTTGAGTGCTGAAATGTGATGAGACCCAGGAAGTTTAGTACAATTGTGACCTAGTATGTGGAAGTTATTAGACCTTCTAGTTTTTATGATGAGAAGCCATACTTTGAGGTTTGGTCAGGCCCACATGCTTTGCACAGTAAAAACCTTTGATCCCCAATGCCTTAAGTCTGTCCTCACTATAGGAAGAGTTTGTTCAAATACGACATGTGTACATGGCACATTTATCCAAAACGTCAGACTTCCTGTGTGGTTTGGACCATGGCTCCAAGACACGTTTTTTGTAGCTCCTGAGACACCATATAGGTGTACCGAATTTCATATTCCTCGGATATAGTATGGCTTAGGGCTGATTATTTTAATTCGAGGGGGCGCTGTTTGATAATTAGATCACGCCCACCAAAAATTTGCATAAATATATTTTAGAGGTTGGACTAATACCCATCCTATGTATTATGGTACAGCTCAAATAACTTTTGTGGAAATTAGAGACAAGAGTATGGCCACAGTGTGAAGCCGGACTTTGTCACGCTGCCACAGCCCTACCCTCTTTCGAAAACTCTCAGTACTAGACAACAAGTTACCCCAACTTGTTTACAGTCATTGCGCACAGTTTCATGTAGATTAGGTCAAGGGTCTAAAATATGGACCTTTCACAGCAAAATATTACACGTCCTGTACTCCAGGGGTTGGGGATTAAATGATTGGATCATTGGGTCAGCATTTGCCCACTGGGATTTGTCAGGGACCTGATGACCATCCAACACAGCAGATTTCGTCCCTCTGTGACTTTCTGCATAGAAAATATAAACAGCTTTTATACAGTGGCTTGCAAAAGTATTTGGCCCCCTTGAACTTTTCCACACTTTGTCACATTACAGCCCCAAACATGAATCAATTTTATTGGAATTCCGCGTGAAAGACCAATACAAAGTGGTGTACATGTGAGAAGTGGAACGAAAATCATACATGATTCCAAACATTTTTTACAAATGAATAACTGAAAAGTGGGGTGTGCGTAATTATTTAGCCCCCTTTGGTCTGAGTGCAGTCAGTTGCCCATAGACATTGCCTGATGAGTGCTAATGACTAAATAGAGTGCACCTGTGTGTAATCTAATGTCAGTACAAATACAGCTGCCCTGTGACAGCCTCAGAGGTTGTCTAAGAGAATGGTGGGAACAACAACACCATGAAGTCCAAAGAACAGACCAGACAGGTCAGGGATAAAGTTATTGAGAAATTTAAAGCAGGGTTAGGCTACAAAAAGATTTCCCAAGCCTTGAACATCCCACGGAGCGCTGTTCAAGCGATCAATCAGAAATGGAAGGAGTATGGCACAACTGTAAGCCTACCAAGACAAGGCCGTCCACCGAAACTCACAGGCCGAACAAGGAGAGCGCTGATCAGAAATGCAGCCAAGAGGCCCATGGTGACTCTGGAAGAGCTGCAGAGATCTACAGCTCAGGTGGGGGAATCTGTCCATAGGACAACTATTAGTCGTGCACTGCACAAAGTTGGCCTTTATGGAAGAGTGGCAAGAAGAAAGCCATTGTTAAAAGAAAACCATCAGAAGTCCCGTTTGCAGTTTGCCACAAGCCATGTGGGGGACACCGCAAACATCTGGTCAGATGAGACCAAAATGGAACTTTTTGGCCAAAATGAAAAACGCTATGTGTGGCGGAAAACTAACACGACACATCACTATGAACACACCATTCCCACTGTCAAATATGGTGGTGGCAGCATCATGCTCTGGGGGTGCTTCTCTTCAGTGGGGACAGGGAAGCTGGTCAGAGTTGATAGGAAGATGGATGGAGCCAAATACAGGGCAATCTTGGAAGAAAACCTCTTGGAGTCTGCAAAAGACTTGAGACTGGGGCGGAGGTTCACCTTCCAGCAGGACAACGACCTTAAACATAAAGCCAGGGCAGCAATGGAATGGTTTAAAACAAAACATATCCATGTGTTAGAATGGCCCAGTCAAAGTCCAGATCTAAATCCAATCGAGAATCTGTGGCAATATCTGAAAACTGCTGTTCACAAACGCTGTCCATCTAATCTGACTGAGCTGGAGCTGTTTTGCAAAGAAGAATGGGCGAGAATTTCAGTCTCTAGATGTCCAAAGCTGGTAGAGACGTACACTAAAAGACTGGCAGCTGGAATTGCAGCCGACGGTGGTTCTACAAAGTATTGACTCAGGGGGCTGAATAATTACGCACACCCCACTTTTCAGTTATTTATTTGTAAAAAATGTTTGGAATCATTTAGGATTTTCGTTCCACTTCTCACGTGTACACCACTTTGTATTGGTCTTTCACGTGGAATTCCAATAAAACGTATTCATGTTTGTGGTTGTAATGTGACAAAATGTGGAAAAGTTCAAGAGGGCCGAATACTTTTGCAAGCCACTGTATTTTTGAAGTTTGAGGCCTGGCCCCGCCCTTTAACATACACGGAAAGTCAGGATTTTGTTAACCTTAGGTTCCCCATGCCCGAAGGCCATCTTGACCAATTTTGAAGGCGATAAATCAAAATCTCTGGGAGGGGTTCAATCAAATGCAAAGACTGTAAAAGCTGAAAATGGGGTCAAAATTGCAGGATTGATCCAAGATGTCTGACTTCCTGTTCATTTTAAACTGACATTTTAAGGCTTTTAGGTGGGTCCTGGGAAGTTCTACAAGTATACAAATTTTCATGTCTGTACAACAAACTAAGCTAAATGGGGAGGTGGTTTTGAAAGTTGCCGGTGTGCGCTGTTTAGTCATATTTCTGTTGTGACTTTTTGAAAACCTTCGAAAATTAACTGAGTTTTCATAAATGTTTAGGACTCCAAATAGCCTATTCAGTTTCAGGAAGAATAATAAGAAACAGTACAGTTACAATAAGCCTTTGTACCGCTTGTCTGCTTGGGCCTAATTAAATTGAATGTAAATTAAATACTGAATTTGTCACTATCATTTAAAAAAATTGTCGGATAAAAATAGATTATGATGGAATTTTTTGATTAACGCAACCTAGCCTGTTGTTGGGAGAAAGCTCTGCTGATAATAAATTATTTCCAAAGAGTTCCATATACTCACTGTATTGTGTCGGTGTGCGGGTCCCGGGTCAGGTCGCGGCTTCGAAAATCAGCATGCCGGATCGAGGCCAAAATTTTATCGGGAGATAACCGCGGGTACTAATTTGGGTTCAAAGATCACCTTAATGGGTGAGGATAAAATTGGACCTGTGCAAGATTCTGCGCTGAGGGGCTGCAGCTCACAACTGCAAACAAAGCATGTTTGTTAAACCCTAGAGAGATCACCATTAAAATGCAACGCATGCTATCTAGTAATAACTCTGTTATGTCAACTCATAATGCTTAGTATTGTTGCGGACACACAGCCATTGGGTGGCGCTAACCCACATTCTAGCTACGACAGGAGAAGAAGAGCACCAGAGGTTATATAAGGCACCGCCACAGATTTTCACGTCCTCTCCAGTTCTGCCGTTCAGCCAAACAGCGCCAGGAGAGATCCAATCCTTCCTTCGCTCGCGAGGGAAAAGACGCGAGTTCTGGGAGGAACTCACTCCAACGACGACAATACTGCTGATCAATCTGGTGAATCGCAACCCCGTTTGTTTTGAGAAAAACCCCACTGTTCCGCCCTGAGCCCTGCTTTCTGACAGATGCTGCCGTATGAAGCGAACCGCTAACAAGCTACTGAATGCCGCAGGACCGCGTCGAGACTGGAGCGTTACCCCACCGCGACAAAGCCTGGGACAATGCTATCTTGAACCTGCAGAGAAGGTACTGTGTCAGTGAACTGAGGTGCAGCTGATCGCTGTTTAGCAAGCCGGAGAGGACGACACGCCGTCCAAGCTAATGCTACCCGCGATTCGACAGCTATAATCCTCCGACTGCTAACGGACCGCAGCTGTGGCTAGCCTGCGGGCTAACGTTGTGTTAGCTTCATCCGCGGAGCAACTTTGAGAACTTTAACCGTTCAATAAGGTCTGTCTGGGCAGAGCCGATATTAAGTTAGTTTAAACAAGATTTAAGGGTTGTTTGTTTCACTGTGATTTGTTTTGTGTAAGATTTCATTTACTGTTTGGGTACAAACAGGCCGGTCGGCCTGTAGGTTTAAACAGTGATTTTCGAGGTTTCCGATGGAAAGTCGTTTTATATCCTGCAACCTAAGTTACTTAATCCAACAGTTTTCCTTTGTTTGATGTTTAATAAATTATCCAGCGCAACTTTAAGGAGCACCACGTGAGTTAGCTGTTAGCTACATGCTATAGCGAACCACGTGGGCTCGCCATTGATGGCCTTTTATTCATGAACAATAAAGACTGCCATTAATGCTATTCAAAATAGAGATCGACTTTAAACGGATAGTTTAAACACTAAACTAATCCTTTAAGTCATTTTTGAGACCGCCTTCTTGGTAAGTCAAAATACAAAATTAGATCGACATAATTGGTACTGTCTTTAATGTCAATATAAAACCTAAATATTAATTTAGATCAATCACTGCGGTGACCGATCCATTAAATAGAATCAATTATCTAAAGGTTATTGATTTCTAATTCAGCAAATGGTTTAATAATGAAACATTGCTTCTTCCAAAGAATGTTTTTCTTCACTTCTGCTTTGCATTGTGAATTGGTGGTTTGAAAACAAACCAGTATGTGCTGATTAGTCTTAAACTAATCACAATTAGTTTAAAACTAACTTGGCTTCATTTCCAACACTTTCAATACAAGCCTTGGCCTTTGAGCAAACATTCATTTTGAACTGTGACATCATTATCAATTTATTGTTTATTGTTTCTATTTCTGTGCATTTTTATCACTCTTACAGTTTTACTTCTGAGTGTTTGTGTTATTATCGTTATTCTTTTCTTAGTAGTTTAGTTGTTTGTTGCTAGTTTGGCGAATTTGTTGATTAAAGTATGTTAACTGAAAGTGAATTATTTTTGTTAAAAAAATCTTGTATTTTGGAAAACCGTTGTTATTTCACCTACATGTGTAGTAACTTGCTGTTCAGGTACGCCAAGAACTTATTCCTTCATCTATTGTTTAATTACCTCAGCCTTATCAGGCAGGTAAACAAACTGAGACTGAACAATTTGGCTATTGATATTCCTGGAATCCAGGTGGTGCCCCTAAACTTGGTAATTTTTACATAAAATTATTAATCTGTTTAATAATTGCCCTAAGCAATTATTCATAATTATTCATAGCCAAAATCTACCTATCTGTGGAACTACAGTATATAGATATTTGAAGTACTGGTGGTTGCTGAATCTCTCTCACAGTCCTAACATTATACATTATTTGCTACAATTCGACATGAATAGAAGTATGATAAAAATCCCTGAGTCTAAGACATAAAATCAGGCCTCTACTTCCCATAAATAATGTGGGAAGGAAAGAGCTGCTGCCTCTTAAGGAAATGTCATCTCATTTATCCTGTCATTATTCACACAAGGGAGAGTACAACTGATCAGACAGCTCAGACAAAATGCTTGCAACAAAGCAGGTAGATATAAATGAAAGTATGCTGACAGGAAGCTTAAGGCCCTTCCTGAAGAGGTCTGCGAGCACTGTCATAAATACAGATAACTATAGATGAGAGATCTCAATCTTGACCTCAGTAGACACTCATGCAGTTTATATAATTATGATGGGTAGCAAGTTATTTCATGTAATGAACGGAGGAGTAAAATAATTTTTTTTATGTAAAACAAAATCTAAAATGAAAACACCAATAATGTCTCTAATCCAAACCTCTCAACACACCATTACTGTGGTCACAGACTTAATCAGCTTGGTTTTCCTTGTCTGTGCTAAAGATTCACTGGCATTCATTCATTTTTGACATTTACCGGCATATTCTGGGTCCACGTGAGGAGGGTAGAAGCGAAAGTTGATAAAGAAAGGGATTGGCATTCCATACTTGAACCACTCCACCACATAGGGCTTTCCGTTCAGTAGGTGAGGCACGTCGCATCCCAGGATGACACTCTCTCCTGCGTGCGCCGTCACAAACTGGGGCTCCTCTTGCACTCCGTGGGCACCTGGGACACAAAGTATGTACGAGTCAGGATAAACTGACCAAGATGTGTAGTTAATCTCTTAATAGTTCTGCCCACCCTTCTGAGCTGCTACACAGACTCATAACAACCAAGTAGTCTTTTGCGATTAAGATATTGCACACATTAAAATTAAATCACAATCATTAGGGGTGTGCTATCTTGGGTGCCTCACGATTTCAATTCGATTATGATTCGGGTGCTATGATTCGATTATAAAACGATAATTTTTGTTGCATATTTTTCCCCATTTAGGGTTTTTTCTTCATTCCTTTAATGGCTACTTTCTACTCTTAAATCCATCCGGTTTCCATTAATTGAAGTATCCAAACCAATTGATGTCCTGTCTTTTGTTCATGTCAAACACAAATAAAACCAACACTTGTCCAAAATAGGTTTCATAATTATATCAAGGTCATATTTACAATAAAGGCTGAATGATATGTGTTTTGGCACTTGGTCCAATCCTTAAAAGTGTAACTGAACCCCCTGAAAAATCATAACCCCCCCCCCAGACAACATTTGAAAAATTCTACAAAGAGGGCAGTGCCAGGAAGAACGCAGGGGTATGGCCAAGTGTGGGGGAAAAGCGGAGGGGGAGAACGTGGGAGTGTGTTCAGGAGGACAGTGACAGCTCGCTTAATGTGACACTGAAACATGGACAGTGACCAAAGTGACGTTGGCAGTTTTGTGACTGATCGATCTGATCAACATTCATCTGTTTTGAACGTTAGCCAATGTTAGCATTACCACTCAGAGACTGGACTCCTCTTGTCTTCCTCTGCCTCAGCAGCACTGGGCTTGAGCGGCGCTGGCTCGGCGCCCTGAGCCAGCGGATCTCCTCCGCCGTTATCGGAGATAGAGGAGTAGAGGGAGGCTTTATGGAGCCCAGCGGCCGCGAGCCGTATCAATTAGAGCCGCTGGCTTGGGGCGCTGAGTCAGCACTGTCCAAGGCTGGCGCTGCTGCTGAGGGAGAGAGAGACAGGATGGGTCCAGTCTCTGAATGGTAATGCTAACATAGGCTAACGTTACCCTTAACCCATTTGGTAACGTTTAAAACAGAATGTTAGCTATGCTAACTAAGTGCTAATGTGATAGTAATGGTAATCTGAAAAACGCAATCTAACTCCAAACTCGCCACGGGGCCGGTATTAGTGATGTGTCGGTCGCGAACGAACCGACTATAAGAGCCAACTCTTTGAAGTGAACGATTGGAGCCGGCTCGTCATTGGGAGCCGTTTTTATAATGTTGTTTTTTTGTTTTGGTACATTTGGTACACATTGTTTTGCATTAATTTTGGTGATACATACACTTTAAGCAACAAAAAATCTGAGGAGCCACTTGGGAGCCGAAAGAGCCGGCTCTTTATGGTGAGCCAAGCCAAAACAAATGGCTCTCCAAAAAGAGCTGGCATTCCCATCACTAGCCGGTATGTCTGATAGTTTTATACCCAAACCCACAGGGCGTGTCTCTGAGACCATGACTGCTGTGACACAGTCAATGCCTGTGACGTAAACATGTACCGCTCTCCACCAATCACAAAATTCGAATGCAGTAGCCACCGTTCAACCCTAAGAGGGCAGCACTAAGACGTTTTTAGACCAAAAAGTGTAGAATTAAACAAGTTTACACGAAAATGTAAAAAAATCCCCTGAACCTGAAAGATTGCATTGGTAAAGACCCACATTCAGTTTAGAAGCAAAAAAAAGTTGTTTTGGGGTTTTGTTACTCTTTAAACACATGCGCTGTTTACTTGAAGAATTTTGACTTACATATTTAAAGTAGGGCTAAAACGATTCCTAGAGTAACTCGAGTAATTCGATTACAAAAAAGCTTCGAGGCAAATTCTCTGCCTCAAGGCTTTGTTTAATTCGTCACCAAAGGCTGGTTACTTTAAATGGCGCTCCACTGTTGTATCGCTGCCACTTTGTAGATGGTTGCAGCTCCCCTGGCATCGGACTGAAATAATTGGCACATGTGAAAATTTGTTTTTGTTTTTTTTTTAGCAGTGGCAAAAGACGTGGACACAGGGAGTGCTAAAAATACAGAAAATGGTGTGGGACCCTTTTACGCTCCGCAAGGCGGACAATGTTGTCCAGTGTAAATACTGTCAAATGGACCAGTACTTCCATCACCTGAAGAGAAAATATTGTCACATGAATGCGACTTCTGCAAGCGGACTGGGAGCTTCGACAAGGTAATGCATTTAGCCTGCATTATTAGTTAATAGTGATAAGGCATAAGAAACAAGAGGGACATTTTACTAAAGTCTCACTCTTATAACTTTCTTCTTCACCTCTACTGCGCCACGGGGTGACAAGATATCCCGCATTGGTCAGGACTGCACAGCTTTTTCAACTCGAATCCCACATCACGCAATCTGGAGCTGTGTCCAGCATTTGACTGTGTAGCGCAATTTTTCCAATCAAATCATTCTCCGCTCTTCGGCAGCTGGGTGTGCACCTCTCGCTTCCTCCCCTCACCAGACTGACTGCAAACAGCGCTGTGTTAAGACATATTCACCAACATATTCACTTGCTGGCAGTTGGGCGAAAAGTACCTCACATTCACATCTTTAAAATGGTCCAAACTTGGTGTATTGGGAAGTGAACTGGAGTAGCACAGTCTGCATAACCAGCATGTGGATATTCTTACAATAACAGCATTTTTGGGGAGTTAAACAATTTTATCTGTTTTATTTTTTATGTCCTACGTGGTGTAATATTGAGTTTGTAAATAATTATAGCCTAACTTCAATATTGAGCACATGCACAAAGAGAAATACTATTTCATTCTGTAAAACGAAATTGATAAGCTATTATTATTTTCACTACTAAAGGCTGAATCTAAAAATAAAAAAGACAGGATAATAAATTAAAAGAAATAATCATACAATTTTAGCATTTTTAAAAACAACTTTTGGAAAATGTCCCGCATAAAATTCATGCCCCATATTTGTCTCTCTCCAATATGGTCACCCAAAACACACCCTCACCACACAAGTGTTGGGTTTCTTGGGTGTTTGGACTTTGGGTTTTAGGTTTTTCCTTCCACTGCGTTTTTGTCTCCCTCTGGTGCTCTTGTGTTTGGTTGCCCTTGTCTGAGTTCATCTCTTTATTTTCCAAAGTTCTTATTAATACTTACCCTTTATTAGTCCCAGTTAGTTTTGTTATATTTAATTCCTCTTTAGTATTATCCTCTGTCTAGTCCTTATGTTTTGCTCCTGGTCTACCTCCCAGTTTCCCTAGCCCTTCTGCCTTCCATCCCAGCTGCTAATTATTTTCACCTGCTCACTCACTCTCAGCTGCAACCGCTTCTCTTAATTAGTCCTCAGCTCTTTCTGTTCACATCCTCACTCTCCCCTCAGTATAAATACAGTCCTCACTCAGTCACAACTCGCTGGTTCATCTTCATTCTTTCCTGTTTGGTCCCTAGCTTCCCTGTCGTCTTCTCTTCCCCGTCTGGTTCCTGGTCCCCTGTTGCTGCCCCTGTTAAAATATTAAATTATATTCCAAGAAAATATTTTCTACTGAAAGTAACAGAAAATAAAAAGCAGCATTCTTCCAAAGACTTTTAAAGTTTATACTCTATATTTTTTTTTTTTCGGTGTCAGTTTAATACAGAACTCTAGCTTTGCACAGCGTTCTCATAGTTTTTACGTCAGTTTGACCAGTGGGATATTTGCCACCTGTCATAGACAGAAACTAATCTGCTAGCTATGAGTACGGTACTCTCTGCCACACATTAGTCGAGACCGGGATGGAATGAAGGAAATTTCACGCTTAAAGCTACACTTTAGCTGACGTCTGGTAAACATGAGCTGCAGCTTGGGGACAGCACCGAAAAAGTGGACAAGAAAATGTTGTTGCTCACATGATACACAACAAAGACGCTTCTTTCACAACTATAGGCGCATTCCCACAATCGGAACTTTAGGGTAATTTAACCAGATCTTTTTCTGATGGGGTAATCTGTTGGCCCGCACCTCTCAGCCGTTGTGTCTCCATACACAATCGGCCCTTTCAAGACATCTGCACATCACACTGTTTCAGCACAGAGTAGTGTCACTGATCAGCACAAAAAGACGCACAGAACAGCAAAAAAAACCAGAGATTGACATGGAGGAAGCAGGGCTTGTTTCTGTGTCGTTTGCTGTTTCTTAAAAAGTGCTTTGCCAGCAACTCCTTATTTTTACAAAACCGGTTGTCTGGCGACGTCTGCTCATTTCCCTTTAATTTACAAACAATCAGCATGACTTAACCACAGCTCCTGCTGAGCGACTCGATCAGGCTATGTTGAGTACATACCCCCATACAGGTACTCTGTTGGTTCCTGAAATGGCCCCGAAAACAGCCCTGTTGGCCTGGTCCAATGAAGTGGAGACATGCGCATATCGGGAAGTTCAGGTCAAAGTACCCTGAAGTTCCAATAGTGGAAACGTGCCTTAAAGTCCAAAATATTTTGTAAATTTCACGCTGCATGGCTGAAACAGTTTCGCCGGTCAGTCCCCTAAAAATCTCCATGGGGCGGTCTGGACCTTTATGTTTTTCTCATTTAATTATAATGAAAAATAATTGATTTTTCAATACTTTTGAATCGTTATTGATTTTGCATGTTTCACATCATAATTAATTGATTTATGGTGAATCGGCACACCCCTAACAATCATGGTTCAATAGAAAGTGCTGCTTGTAGTTTAGGCTAAGAAAGAAAAGAACAATGTTCCACACATGAAGAGAGTGTTATTGTGAGAATGCACACTTCACAAGTTCAGCTTTCCGAACAGCATGCAAGGAAGTGAGAAATTCACTCCTGACAAGGATGTAGCAAGATCAGTAAGAGTAATTTAAACCACTTAAAATACCTCAACAGAAGCCTTTTCATACCATTTGTCTCGAAAAGGCATGAAAAGGCCAAAACAAAGAAGTAGTGTGGCATGAATATCTCTGGTTATTCAGAAATACCTTGACCATTAACCTTTTCCTAACAAAATTCATTCTGAGTTTTGTAGTAAAGCCCTGAACCCCCTTCTCTGAGGGCGGAAAGATGAAGATTTTATTGTTCCCATGCCAGTTCTAATGTGACTCAGCTTAAAGAGAAGAAGGATGAGTGGTAACATCTTCCAAGTCAAGGAATCTAATAAAATGTTTTACCAATGGCTCCTTTTCGGTCTGAAAGAACGTTTGTTGAGCTCAAACAGTAAGACGGCAAACAGAACAAGAGTTTTATTCCTTGAATCTTTAAAGGGGCTCTAGAATAACGTTTTTGACAATTGAAAAGTGTTCTTTCAGCCTCTATATACCATATGAAACTATATGGTGCTGGAAATGGCCCAAGAGCCCTGATAAATGGCCAAATATTACCTCATAATAATGAAGCCCTACAATTGAAATACTGGTTTCACTGCCTACTCATGAATACTAAGTGAGCTAAGAAAATTGTCTTTAAAAACTGTAAATCTAGAAACTGTTGCCACGTTGGATCAACCAAATTTCAGAATATATCCTCACAGAAAAACTTTCATTTAAAAAAAAAGAATAATACATCAGCCTTCAAAGACATTTGGAATGTTTTCATAAACTTTCTTCATACTCAGCAAAGGTGTCAAGTAGGGCTGTGCCGGTTTGGATTTTTTCTTACCGTGGTCGGTAATCAACAAATTCCCACAGTTTTGCGATATACCCATAAACATATATATACACAGGTCCTTCTCAAAAAATTAGCATATTGTGATAAAGTTCATTCTTTTCCATATTGTAATGATAAAAATTAAACTTTCATATATTTTAGATTCATTGCACACCAACTGAAGTATTTCAGGTCTTTTTTTGTTTTAAAACTGATGATTTTGGCATACAGCTCATGAAAACCCAAAATTCCTATCTCAAAAAATTAGCATATCATGAAAAGGTTCTCTAAACGAGCTATTAACCTAATCATCTGAATCAACTAATTAACTCTAAACACCTGCAAAAGATTCCTGAGGCTTTTAAAAACTCTCAGCCTGGTTCATTACTCAAAACCGCAATCATGGGTAAGACTGCCGACCTGACTGCTGCCCAGAAGGCCATCATTGAAACCCTCAAGCAAGAGGGTAAGACACAGAAAGACATTTCTGAACGAATAGGCTGTTCCCAGAGTGCTGTATCAAGGCACCTCAGTGGGAAGTCTGTGGGAAGGAAAAAGTGTGGCAGAAAACGCTGCACAACGAGAAGAGGTGACCGGACCCTGAGGAAGATTGTGGAGAAGGACCGATTCCAGACCTTGGGGGACCTGCGGAAGCAGTGGACTGAGTCTGGAGTAAAAACATCCGGAGCCACCGTGCACAGGCGTGTGCAGGAAATGGGCTACAGGTGCCGCATTCCCCAGGTCAAGCCACTTTTGAACCAGAAACAGCGGCAGAAGCACCTGACCTGGGCTACAGAGAAGCAGCATTGGACTGTTGCTCAGTGGTCCAAAGTACTTGCATGTCATTCGGAAATCAAGGTGCCAGAGTCTGGAGGAAGACTGGGGAGAAGGAAATGCCAAAATGCCTGAAGTCCAGTGTCAAGTACCCACAGTCAGTGATGGTCTGGGGTGCCATGTCAGCTGCTGGTGTTGGTCCACTGTGTTTTATCAAGGGCAGGGTCAATGCAGCTAGCTATCAGGAGATTTTGGAGCACTTCATGCTTCCATCTGCTGAAAAGCTTTATGGAGATGAAGATTTCATTTTTCAGCACGACCTGGCACCTGCTCACAGTGCCAAAACCACTGGTAAATGGTTTACTGACCATGGTATTACTGTGCTCAATTGGCCTGCCAACTCTCCTGACCTAAACCCCATAGAGAATCTGTGGGATATTGTGAAGAGGAAGTTGAGAGACGCAAGACCCAACACTCTGGATGAGCTTAAGGCCGCCATCGAAGCATCCTGGGCCTCCATAACACCTCAGCAGTGCCACAGGCTGATTGCCTCCATGCCACACCGCATTGAAGCAGTCATTTCTGCAAAAGGATTCCCGACCAAGTATTGAGTGCATAACTGAACATAATAATTTGAAGGTTGACCTTTTTTTGTATTAAAAACACTTTTCTTTTATTGGTCGGATGAAATATGCTAATTTTTTTAGACAGGAATTTTGGGTTTTCATGAGATGTATGCCAAAATCATCCGTTTTAAAACAATAAAAGACCTGAAATATTTCAGTTGGTGTGCAATGAATCTAAAGTATATGAAAATTAAATTTTTATCATTACATTATGGAAAAGAATGAACTTTATCACAATATGCTAATTTTTTGAGAAGGACCTGTATTTATATCTACCCTGCTGCGCCACAGCTGTACCCTGCTCGTGTGAGTAACGAGCTGTACGTTGAGGCCAAACTACGGCCGCGCTTATGTGTCAAAGAAGGGTCTGTCTGTGGTAAAGGCAGAGCGCGTTCCGCAATAACTTATCCAGGAGAGAAGCGCACCGTAGCTCCTGCTTCGGCACTTTTATACACAGCAAAGGCTTCGGCCGCCAGTGTTTCCCACACAGACGAATCTGTGGCAGTGCGCTACAGATTAATCACCGACCCAAAATAAAAAAATCAACATCCACCATCACATATTGCCTTCCGTTTTTCTTTTTTACGCTATTTAAAAATACATGCTTTTTCTTCGTCTCTCTCGCTTTCTGTCTCACCTCTCACACACAGCCCCTCCCCTCCACGTCTGTCGGGATCACCTGTGGAAGACATCCTCCTTTTTTGGGCGGTGATGACGGTGAGGCGCTCAGACCAGCGGTGGGCGTAATCCGGTTACCGCCCTAGGCCTAGTGTCAAGTAACGAAGTACAAATACTTCATTATCTTACTGAGGTAGAAATTTTTGATATTTATACTTCACTGGAGTAATTAGCCTACTTTTTTTCTGCTCCTTCCATTTTTACGCAATTATCTGTACTTTCTACTTCTTACATTTTGATAATAGCCTCGCTACTCCAGTTTCATTTAGTCTAAAAAATAAAAAATAAAAACAAAAAAAAACCTATCCAAAAAATGCACCAACTGGATAGAATTTGACTGCGGTTTGATAATAGTTTTAAACATCTACCATTCTGACACCCTGCTTGTATGCGATCCATCGCATACTGTGCACACAGTGGTTGCGTTAACCAAATATTTTCCATATTCATCCGGATTTTTAGAACAGTGACGGAAA
This sequence comes from Valencia hispanica, assembly GCA_963556495.2. Lineage (NCBI taxonomy): Eukaryota > Metazoa > Chordata > Actinopteri > Cyprinodontiformes > Valenciidae > Valencia > Valencia hispanica. The sequence goes on from OY747715.1 coordinate 47,309,511, forward strand.
ATCCGAAGGCCACTTGTCGTTTTGACAGATTACAATTCAGACCCCCCTGACCATTTGGTGCGGACATTTTTAGCTTGGAGTTTCAGCGCAGAGTACAAGTAACTGAAATCAATAAATTAATAATAAAAAGATTCCCATGAAGCCATCTGAGCATCATCTCAGACAGGGAGTCTTTGGAACGTGACTGTTACCGGTGTGGCTGGTTAAAGACGCGCTTCAAAGGGAGCGCATGCTACGACATTTTCTGCTGCTGAAAAGATATGAACCTGGGTTCAGAGTCTTTCCGAATTCTGATCACTTCAATCAGAGAAATGTTCCCCAATTTCAAATCTTTGACTGAACTGGAGCATATAGTTCCAGTCTCCAGTGAGGCAACGGAGTGCGGATTCAGCCTCTAGAACAGTGGTTCCCAACCTGAGGTTCGTGAGCCTTTAATGGGGTCATTAGAGATTGCAAGGGTCTGCACAATTTTTCTTAATGAGGTAAACTAATTAAAAATAAAAACATTTATTTAAAAAAATTTTACTGTGTTTAGGTCACACATGAAGACAAACTAACACTATATAACTTGATAATTGCCTGTCTAAGTATATCTTTGTTCATAGTTTGCCCGCCTGTCCAGCTGTCTATTTTGTCTGTCCACTCATCTGTCTGTCACTTAATAAAACACCCAAGGGCTGACATCGAAGCACAGCCCGTGGATACTATAAGACAGTGATTCTCAACCGGTGGGGGGGCGCGGACACGCTCCTGGGGGGCGCCAGTAGGCTACAGGATGGGAGGAAAAAAACTGAAAAAGAAAAATTTGCAATTTTTTAAACTACTGTCATAAAAAGTTCTAGTTTTGTATATAAATAACTCCTGAATATAAATTAAAATGTGTTTGGATCGATAAAAAAAAAAAGAGGTTTTGAACAAATTTAATTTGTCGATCGTGAGCGCAAATGCAGGTGATAAGCGGTTTCAGCAGTTTCAGCGAGTCACACTGAAGTTCGCTGGCTCTCCACGGGGGCGGGTGTTACAGCGGTTGTATGAGCTGCAAGAGGAGGTGAAGTGGTTTTTGACAGAAATCAAATCAGATCTGGTGAAGCATCTGGATGACATTATATGAGGCTTGGGTCTCTGTCTTATTTTAGCTATATTTGACCGCTTGAATGGCCTTAAACTGTCTTTGTAAGGCCGCAAAACTCATATTTTGCTAATTGCAGACAAAGTGCACGCCTTCACTCAAAAACTAGACCTCTATGGCCGCATCAGTCGAGGGAACCCTAGCCTTGTAGACTTTATCACTGATGCAGGCACGTCACACGATTTCTCCTCTCTATTTCAATCAGCGTCTGAGCGCCTGTCAGCAATGAGAAAACTATTTGCGACGTACTTTAAAGAGGATTATTGCTCTTTAGCGTGGGTTCGAGAGCCGTTTGTGTGCACAGCAAACAAGCTGTCAATTTAGGGTGACCAACTGTCCTCTTTTCCTTGGACATGTCCACTTTTCATGTGCTATCTGGGGCATCCGGGAGGATTTATAGACTGATGAAAATGTCCGGGTCTTTATTGTTTTTCATAGGACCATGCTTAAACTGACTGGTGTGCCGGACCGCATGCATTGGGTGGCGGAGTGTACCATTCACATAGTGTTTCTTTGTGTGACAAAAGTGGCAAATAAGCAATAGATCACATGAACACAAAAACAATTAAAAAGCTGAGCAAAGTTAGAGTTGATCTATAAACTGACTGTGGAGGATGAAGATGCAAACTAAACAGAGTAAGCACTATATTATGGTGTTTTTTAGTCTGCAGCTGTTTACTTTTATTACAGTGCAAAGAAAATAATACTTGTTTTCTCAGATTATTTCAGTTTTTTCTTCAGTTTTTGTTCAGTGCAATTTAAAAAGTAAACAAATATTGTTGCTGGTAACTTTTTTTAATTCAGAAGAGTAACTATTTCTATTATAATTTATTTCCAGAGATTATGAAATCATTTTTCTTCTTATGAAAGCTTTTTTGAAGTTTGTTATTTAACTAATCTCGTCTAACCACATTGAGAATGCACACTTTAAATATGTTAAAATCAAAAGTCTTGGCCAAGTCCTGAAAGTGTTTCAGTACTGTGCCAGATGGCCTCTTTTTTGGAAATCAAAATATGGTCACCCTATTAATATGCAGGAGCAGCTTATTGAGCTGAAGAGTGACAGTAGACTGAAGGAACTCTTTAGCTCCTGCCTTCTTTCGTCATTCTGGGCAACATTGATGCAGGAATACCCTCAACTCTGTGAAGTCGCCTTGAAGATTCTCCTTCCTTTCACGTCGACATATTTGTGTGAGGCAGGATTCTCATAAATGACTGCACTCAAAACAAAATACTGCAATCGTGCACAAATCGAGGATGATTTGAGGCTATGTTTATCAAACATTGAGCCAAGAATTGAGGATCATTGCAAGGCAAAGCAGGCTCAGGTCTCACATCAACATCACCTACCTGCAAGCTTCTGTAAATAATGCAGATGATCCCTACTATTAGGCCTAGTAATAATAACAATAATAAAGGATAAATTAATAGCAGATGTCTGGTGCCAATTCCCAATTATAGCAATAGCCTAGTAATGATAATAGGCCTACTGATGATGATGATAATAATAACAACAACAAAGCATGTAACCTCATATAATTATATAGCAACAGCCTAGTAATGATGATAGGCCTACTGATGAGGCCTACTGATGATAATAATAATAATGTGGGACAAAAAATAATAGCCTAATGTGGGCTATCTATCTATCTATCTATCTATCTATCTATCTATCTATCTATGCAAGGCAATGTGGAGTGTGGGGGGGGGGGGGGGGGGGGTGGAAAGGGGGGTTGGGGGGCGTGCACTGGGGACCCAACTGCAATGAAACCAGCTTTGGGGGGGGCCCACCTTGCAAAAGGTTGAGAACCCCTGCTATAAGAGAACAAACACACAAAGTCAAGATGACGCCACCTGTCCAAACAGATGCACGACCCGCAGAGATCAACAGAGAACAAAATGTACAGCACTCACCACATTCCAACGTCATCCGACTCTACACCAAGTGACTCTCTGTTTAGAAATGTCTCAGATAAACTGAAGGCACAAATTAGAATTGGGACACAACTAACACCGAAACGTGGACTACATCATACAAGAAGTTGCATCTCAAAGTGCTTTACAGATTAAAATGACCCCACATAAATTCACCTTCCCTTTCCTCCGCCACAGATTTAAAAGCATGGTCACAGTTATACCCCCCTCCCCCCAACCCATCTCCCATGCGAAAACACACAGTGAAAAGAAAAAGTAAAAAAGGACATTGGGCCGAGTGTAGATGAACCATGCAAGGAAACGCCATCAGAGGAGCCATCTACCCCTGCAGCGGTAGACTAACAGCAGCAGCCGAGGCACCGACACAGGGCACCCAGTGGAGGCAAGGCCAAGACCCCCACCTCCACCTGGAGAGCACCCAGGCAGCCACAGCCGACCACCGCTCCCAGGGCAGAGGGCTCCCACAGAGGAAACACTGGATAACACATAATCAATGAAATAATAACTGAACATAACATACATCCCCTTTTTTCTATGAGAAACCTGACTAGACGTAAATACTAAAACATATGCATTAATAGAATCTACTCCGACTCCTCCAAATTACAATTTATTATGCGAAAGCAGGAAACACAGACAAGGTGGAGGCATTGCCACAATTTTCATAACTCAATGAACTTTAAAAAGGTATCCCTGGGCACATTTGACTCTTTTGAATACCCAGCTACCCAGATAAATGAGCCTAACAAAGGTTTATTACTAAGTTTATATAAACCCCCAAAACTTAACTCTAACTTCTTTAATGATTTCAGTGACCTTCTTTGCGTAATATGTATCGATTATGACCAATTGATCATTGTAGGGGACTTCAACATCCATACCAACAACCCCCAAGACAGACTAGCAAAAACTTTAGGTGACACTCTTCATAATTTCGGCCAGTCAAACAACCAACACACAATCGAGGACACACTCTGAATTAATTATTAGCAGAGGTTTAAATATATCCAACATCTCAGTAATTGCTATTGCATTATCTGAACATTTCTGGGTTTTCTTTGAAAGTACCATCTCTGCTAAACTATCTAGCCACAGTGAGACCACTGTAAAAAGTGTTTTCTCTGAGACAGTTTAGTTGAAGCCTTTAAACACTGCTCCCACTGCATCCCCCTCATCTCCCAACTCAGTAAACAACCTGGTAGATAATTTCCTCGCAAAAATCTCATACATCATTGATTCTATTCCTCCAACTAAAGTGAAAGTAGTCTCAGGTAGAAAGAAATCTCCGTGGACTAGTGATCCACTGGTACGAAGAACCAAGAGAAAATTGGGGAAAATTCGACTCCAGGTTCACTATGAGATGAAAAAGAGAGACTGAACAGATATCAGTTAAGGGGGGGGGGGGTATTATGCATGATGGACTTTCTGAAGCCTAATATCCTGAGAACCTGTCTTTCCTTCATTAAAACATGCCGGAAGTGTTGCTCTGACCCATTCACTCATGTTAGAGTAATCTTCCAGTCTCTGCTGGTACAGTGGCTTGCAAAAGTATTCGGCCCCCTTGAACTTTTCCACATTTTGTCACATTACAGCCACAAACATGAATCAATTTTATTGGAATTCCGTGTGAAAGACCAATACAAAGTGGTGTACACGTGAGAAGTGGAACGAAAATCATACATGATTCCAAACATTTTTTAGTTTTCAGGCTTTCAAAACAGCAGCTATTAAACCACTGCTAAAGAAGAATAACCTGGACAACACGGTAATGCAGAACTACAGGCCAATCTCTAATCTTCCATTCATCAGTAAGATTATTGAAACAATGTGTTTTAAACAGGTTCCTAACAATAACCAACCGTTTTGATGTTTTTCAGTCTGGTTTCCGCACGCACCACAGCACCGAGATTGCCCTCGTCAAAGTTTTCAATGACATCCACTTAACTACAGACTATGGTAGAACCACAGTGCTGGTACTTTTTGACCTCAGTGTAGCATTTGACACTATTGATCATGATGTACTATTGGAATGACTGGAGAGTTGGGTACGACTCTCTGGTACAGTACTCAGCTGGTTCAAGTCTTATCTAAAGAACAGGGACTTTTTTGTTTTAATAGGAATCTTTTCATCAGAACGAACAGAAATCATATGTGGGGTGCCACAGGGCTCTATCCTGGGGCCCGTCTTATTTAATAGGTTCCCACTAGTCCAGATTATAACAACCTATAAGATTAGCTACCTTAACTAAGCAGTTGATACTCAGCTCTACATTACAATGTCACTAGGTGACTTTGAACCCATCCAAACGCTAAGCAAATGCATCGAGCAAATCAATGGATGGATGTGCCATGACTTTCTCCATCTGAAAAGAAACAAAACTGAAGTACTTATTTTTAGACCTAAGGAGGAACGATCAAGAGTCAGAACACAGCTTCACTTAATACAGCTGGAATCTACTGAACAGGCCCAGGCTAAAAAAACTCATCCATGGGTTTATCTTTAGTCGGATTGATTACTGCAACAGCGTCCTCACATGTCTGCCTAAAACGTCAATCAGACAGCTTCAGCTGATCCAGAACCAGGAAAGTAGAGGCAAGGCAATTTTATTTGTACAGCACACTTTCAACAACAAGGTAATTCAAGGTACTTTACATGATTAGGGGTAAATTAAAAATAGCAGTAAAACACAGACGAAGCATATAAAGTAAAAATAGCATTAAAGCAAGAAGCATACACAGATACATCAAGGCATTACAAAGCATATAATGTGAAAACAGCAATAAAGCAAGAAGCATACACAAAACATGAGAGCACATCAACCCAGTTCTAAAGTCCTTACACTGGCTCCCTGTAGCTCAGAGAATAGACTTAAAAATACTTTTACTAGTGTATAAGTAATGATGAGAGACAAAGACATACAGACTGTCTGTATGTCTTTGTCTATCTGTCAGGTTGGATCTTGGTCTGCCCCCTCGCCTGGCGCACCTCAGGCCTTACACTTAATGGGGGGCCTATTTCCCCTCCGTCACTCCCCGCCGGTGACGGGGGGCCTCTGCCTGCCGGTGCGCCGGTGGTCAATCCGGTTCGGACCTGGTGCGTGCCTGGCCGGGCCGGTGTGGTGGTCGGCCGATGTGCTGGGCTGATATTTTCCTTTGGTTGGTTGGGGCACCTCTTTTAGAGGTGCCAGGTTTGGGATTGTTGGGTGGTGCCTGCTCGGTGGCTCGGCGGGATGCGGATCCAGCGTCTCTGCTCGTTTGATCACCTGTTCTGTGCGCGCCGTGCGTGGCCGGTTCATTGGCGGGTTGGACCGGCCCTGGCCCTCGTTGGATGCCTGGTCTCGGCGCCCTGCGTTGCGCAGGATCAGGACCCGGGAGCTGGTACAACTTGGCGTCCAGATGCTGGCTGAGCCCGGCCTGGGGATGCTGTCCGTCCCCTGCGGCTATTGGTGGGGCGCTGGGATGTTGGCGGTGGGTATTGGCCTAGGGTGGAGGCGTCGCGTGGCGGCCGGTCCCTTGTCGGGTCCCTGCTGGGGGGTGGGGTGCCCCTGGGCCCCGGCTCCCCCGATCCGTTGACCGGCCGGTTGCCGGCGGGGCCCGTGGGCTCGTCACTGCTGCCCCCCGGGCCCCTACATAGTGGCCGCTGGATGTTCCCCTGGGGTTCTCCTTTGCTCCTCTCTTGGGGGATGCGGTCGGCCCCGCCTGGGGCTCTGGCGGTCCTTTGGACGTCTTTGCTCCGATCTCCTTCATGTCTGCATCGATTCCTGGGAGACGGATTGATGTCTGCTCACACCAACTATCAAACACTCTTATGGAGAAACCTTATATGCACCAGCATGCTAACACACACACATAGATATGGGGTCTCTGGTGTTTAAGGAAATATTCTTGGGCTGAGGTTATCATTACTAGAGCTTGATTAATCGGTACCATGAGTTTTTCTGTGACATTGTTGTTGTATTTTTATATCTATTTTTGTGTGATGTGGTTGTGTAATTCTTAGTTCACAATGTTTGGTTGGTTTTGTCGATGTTCCTTTTTCGTGTTTTGTTTTGTTTTTCCCCCTCTCTCTGCCGTCCTGTGGGTATGGAGGCAGACTTCAATGTCTTCCTGTGTTTTCTTTGTTCCCCTTCCTCTCTTGTATTTTCAACTCACCCTCTCTCATGACATTTTGTTTCCTACCTCTCTTCTTCATCTTCCTTCTTTCTTCTCCTTAATTTTCCATCTCCGTGTCCATAACATCAGGAAATAAAAACCCCAACAATTCATAATAAAGATTTTTCACACATAAATCAAGTGGAGCACTATAGCAAAAGCTGTACTGCTCCGCTTGTGAAAGTAAATCTGTTGGGGTTCTACTTGGTACTCAGACACCAATTCTGAGCTCCACACTGCCAAACAGGACACGTTTAAAAAAAAAAAAAAAATTTAAGGAGGGGGGTCAAAGTGGGCTACAGCTCCTATGATTTGTTATTGCAGCTTTGCTCTGACAAAACCGTGTTTCTGTGGCGATTACAAAATTACTAATTTGATTGGAAAGCAGGTAGGAGACGGCACCGACTGGTATGGTACATGTGTGAACACCGCAAGCTGCCTATATTCAACAACAAGTTAAATGCGGTTTTGAATTCTAGAACCCCTTTAAATGGCTGAGATAGAAAAGGTCTCTATGTTTAACATTATGTTCCCTAGCAAAGGCTACCCAAAAATGTCAAACAGAATGATCTTTATGTTGATGATTAAAGTGAAATTTGTTTTTATGAATACATACAGCACAACAGATAATGATACTAATGATAGGGAATATTCAAATAATTGGTGAAACCAAAATGTCCATAACGTTCAAAGGGGTGTTGCTTCATTTCACTTCACTCGTGCCGGTCTTCATATAATGGCAAATCCAACTCAGGTAGATCTGTGTGGAGTTAAAATACAGTGCTAATGAAAAAAAAGTTGTTCTTCACCAGTGATGGGTTGATCAATGTGAGCAATAAATTCAGTTATCTGTACTGTATTCCCGTTAACCTTACTGTTATCTAGGGATGTAACGATATTGACGATATTGAGCTATTGCGGTAGTAAACGTTTCTCGATATCGTCGTGGTTGGGTTACGATATTAAAAGGACAGGTTTCAGTCAAAAAGCAAGAGGAATAAACACAGTCCCGCGGAACAAATCATTGTTAAGTACATAGACCATGATCCTTTGCGCTGCGTCGTCACAACAACCGTTAAGCCAATAGGCTTGGACACTGCACGCTGTCCACACAAGCTTACAACAAGCCAGCATGGCCGACAGCGATACTTGTAAGGATGAAAACAACCCGAAAGTGGAGATTGTGCCAGCCCCTGCTGCTTATAAATCAGATGTCTGGAAACATTTTGGTTTCGCTGTGTCAAAAAACGCTAAAGGAGAGAAGGTGATAGACAGACAATGGACTATGTGCAAGGACTGCCACAGTAAACTGCGATTCAACACGGGAAACACAAGCAACATGCGGAATCATCTGACCACCCATCATCCCAAAAAGTTTACAGATTCTCTCACAAAGAAAGTCCCGTCCTTTCAAAAAACCCTGAAGGAGCCGTTTTCAACAACTATGCCACACAACAGCGCAAGGGCTCAAGAAATCACGAGGTACATCGCGGAATACATAGCGTGTGATTTACGTCCCTTTACTGCAGTAGATGGCAAAGGATTTAAAAGGTTAGTGGCCAAGCTTGAGCCAAAGTATCAAATGCCGTTGCGGGCTCATTTTAGTCAAACTGTGTTCCCTGCTCTTTACCATGAGACAAAAGAACATGTCATGTTGAACCTTAAACAGTCTGAGTGCATTGCTATTACCACCGATGGGTGGACTTCCAGAGCGACTCACAGTTACATCACTATTACGGGACATGTTTTGACAAGTGAATGGGAAATGCAGAGTTACGTTTTACAAACTACACAGCTTAGCGAATCACACACTGGCGTAAATATAGCCGAAGTCCTTAAATCTGCCGTCAAAGAGTGGGGGCTGGACAAGATTGGAACAAGGATTGCTGTTGTTACTGACAACGCAAGCAACATGCGAGTAGCAGTAACGGAAGCCGAACTGTCCCCTCACATACGGTGCTTCGCGCACACACTAAACCTGGTCTCCCAAACAGGTTTAAAGGTCAAGGTAGTAAGCAGTCTCCTCGGTAGAGTCAGACGTGTAGCAAGTTTTTTTCACCGCAGTTCTACAGCCACAGCCGTGCTGACCACCATACAAAAACTACTCAATCTCCCTGTACATACACTCATTATTGATGTAGTGACAAGATGGAATAGCTCTCTGGACATGGTGGAGCGCTACCTTGAACAACAACAAGCTGTTGCTGCAGCCCTACTGAGTGATGAACTGAGACACAAGTCACGTGAAATTGACACTTTGGACACATCTGACATTGCAAATGCAGAAGATCTTGTGAAGATTATTTTACCAATAGAAAAGGCCACAACTTTTCTCTGTAATGAGTCACAACCAACAATATCTCTCATTTCACCACTAAAACAAATGATTCAAGACAGCATGGCCACAAATAATCACGACTCAAATGCCATTGCTCAGATGAAGGCAGCCATTCTGAAGGATCTATCTAACAGATACAAAGGAGAGGATGAAAAGTTCATGCAGGAGAGCAGTGCTTTGGATCCACGCTTTCGGACCTTGCAACATTTAGGCAGTGGAGAGAGAGAGGACGTCTTTGAAAGAATAAAGTTGAAAGCTTCACAGATGCAACAACAGGTAAAAAGTGTTAACGCTGTGCCATAGAGAAAATTGAGAGGAATACAATAAAATGTAACAAAATGCTAATATAATGTCTTTTTATCATTTAAGAACCAGGACCAAGATGTGCTGCCCAGGAGCCCACATACAGCAGATCTGGACGACGACAACAGCGCGAGCTTTGTGCCTCCTCTTAAGAAGCATGCTCTTGAGGACCTCCTTGGTTCTTCTTTTAGCAGTAATCAAGTCACGGGTGGAATTCAGGCAGAAATTGACCCTTACTGCAAAGAAGCATTGGTTTCTCTTTCTGCTTGCCCACTTAAGTGGTGGAGAGACAATGCAGGGCGGTATCCTATTCTGTCTTCATTAGCAAAGACCTACCTGTGTACCTACCTCGGTGCCCAGTGAAAGGGTATTTTCAACAGCAGGGGATATTGTAAATGCCCAGAGGTCTCTTCTACTCCCTTGCAATGTAGATCTTTGATCTTTCTGAAGAAAAACTTGAACATTAGCTAAAGGATAGGTCAGTGTTTTTTAAAAGGCTTTTTGACTGACTATTTTATTTAAGTTTAAGTTATGTGCCTAGATACCAGTTTTAAAAGGCTGCTTTTATTTGCCTTGCACATTTAAACCTGACTTAACTAGATCTTTGTTTGCACTTAAAGGGAATCCCCTATTGTTTACAATTGTTCTAGTTGCTTCTTAACTTGAACATTACACAGAAGAATCAGTTATGCAACCAAATATTGTTTTAATTTTTCAATGTAAAAGAGATCATGATTACTTCCTTGTTTAGAATATAGTAGACCCCATTTTATTCGCCACTCAGTTTTTGCGGATTAACCTATTCGGGGAGTTTTGTGTGGAACATGACTGTTTGTGGAAAATCCGCCATTAGGGCATATCAAAAATATTGGGAAGAAAATGCAGTTTAGCAAGCTGGAATAACTGGGCGCAAAGCTAGTTCACAAGCTACTGACTGGTATTTACAAAGCAGTCAATCCAGGAGCTGCATTTATTTTTCTGGGTGCTTTTTGGCTGTAATCTCAAAAGCAGAGATAAGACTCTAGATGTTAGCTTCTGCGATAGTGCTAAGATAGTTTTCACTTTGTGTACCAATGCATATTAAGGTATATTTTGTGTATGAACTATTACAATACGTAGTTATAAGCGTTTTAGAGGGGGTTTCAAGTATTCATGGATTTTAACTACTCGTGGGTGGTTGTGGTCCCTAACCCACTGTAATGCAGAAACCTAGGAACCTCAGTATATAAAAATTTAAAAAAAGACGGTTGCTTTGAGACATATCAACTTGATTAGTTCAGAACGCTTTTGAAACAGAAATTTTTGGTGTGAATAAATACTGAAGGACTATTGGTAAATTTAATGGACTTGAAAGGAATAAACATATAGGCAGAGTTAATCATTATCATCATCATTAAAGTAGAAGAATGTCAGAACAAGTCAGTAAACATCTCTCAAATTGGTTAATTTGAGCATTCTTATGGAGAATAAGGTCAATAGGCAATGCTGTGCAATTACCATAGAAACTAACACCAAAGCTGCTCTCCATGTAACTAATGCTCAGGACCAAAGTTTATTTTTGTGTAATACTAAACTGGAGTTTGTTTTGGAGCGGGATAAATCTAATTTTTTCCCCACTGAACCACAAAAACTTCATGAATATAAAAAAGTTAAAGCTGCATTATGTAATAAATTTGTTAAAATAAAGCAGTTTTTTTATCTATAGTAAATCTTTTCATTTTCTAATGACACGACTGACTCTAGTACCTTTTCGTGTTGTCATGTAGGAATTGCAATACCATTTATTTTGAAGTGATACGGGCCCGAACAGAACAGCCATGGAGCGCTTCTGAGAGCGTGTGTGCCGTGACGTAATGCCGCACATACGTACCCAAGTATGAGTGTTCTCCATCAGTTAGCCACTATATAATCTAAGTTAGCGGCTGGAAACATACATTTATTACCTCATCTGAAGCATTTCGATGCAGCCGGGTAGCTTTAATATATATGTAAAAAAAAATTAAACTGAAACGTTGTCTGTAGATTACTAATGAATAAGTCAACACTTGTGATTAATGACATTTTCTGAATTTTAACAACCAATCACGGAAACCATATTTGGACTGGGCTGTGACCAGCAGCATTCCGGAATTGCGCCGCTCAAGGTGGCAGCATGTTGGAGTAGCTCTGTTACTTTGGTTCATATTTTTTTCTTTTTTTAAAACTTTAATTCTTCCATTTTTGGTAGAAACATTGTTTTTGTGGACAACTGTTCTCTCTGGTTTTGAAGGCTGTGCAGCTGGAAGGATTTTTGCTGATACTTTTTATTTTTGGACATTTGTTATGATGCATAACCATGGCAACAAGGTGGTTTACAACTAGCAGCAGCTGATTAACATCACAAAAGCTCAAATAATACCTCAACTACAGCCACAAAACCCTGATGAGTTGAAAAGAAGACGCCATAGATCCAGACCATCCTCTACATCAGACAACTACAGAGTGTCTTCAGTCAGAGGCTTCTTCAGATCTGCAGAGCGCTACAAGAGATCATCCCTACCCACAGCCATCAGCATCTACAACACATCTTTGAAGGAACTTGCATAATGAGTTACAACAACATTTAATTTCCCTTTGGGATTAATAAAGTAATTTTGAATTGAATTGAATTGAATCAAATTAGAAATTCAGGGTAACTTGAACAGAAAAACAATCTATGAGGTGAAGAAGCTTCATAACAAACAACTCAACAAGTCCTTCAGCTTGGTTCCAGTCTCATCAAACTGTCTCTACTTTGCAATTGTCAGCATTTGTTTGCTATGGAGCAAATAACTACTCTAATAATTAAAAATCTATTGAAGCTGTGACCACAGATTCGCCACTGTGTCCTGTGCTTTGAAATGCATCCTGCAGCAGTGTTAGACAAGCATGAAAAGCCAAGCTTAAAACTTTCCTCAATAAAAGAAAACTGCAAATTAATGCTATGAGCAAAATCTTTATTGTATATTTCGTCCTTATTGTGAATTACCTCCCTAACCCTGAAACACTGAAATAGGTTAACAGTTGCAAACAGCATTGTTCTCAGATTACATGAGAGAGCGCATTTCAGAAGAAAGTGGAAGATTTGGGTTCGGTATGATTCTGCTTTTTTAAAACTCCTTGAAACAGCAGGTAGTAGATAACCGAGCTGTGATTTCTCACCCCCACTACCCACCATCACCCTCACTGTCACCTCACCCCTTTCCCCACACTCTCTCACACACTAACACAAACATATAAACACACGCTCACGCTTCTTCAGGCCGTGCTACATGTTGATTGGCTGCTGGTGACATCATTACACACTGCACAAAAACAGGCCTCTAGGAAGGTATGACTTCACTGTTTGGACTTGATGAGATGACGAGGAAGCCTGGGAGAGTAGAAGACTAAAAGATGAGAGGTAGGGCCCCCATCCCGCCCCACCCCGCCTTGCCCCACTGCCACCACACCATGGCAAACAGTAAGGTTTAGCTCATTTACAATCAAAGACTCTGGGGAGGTCACAGTGAAACCACTGAGGTGCATTCACTCACAACACAGTGCCCGGAGTGTGTTTGTTGGAGTGGCTGAAGGGGAGGGGGGTATGTTTGCTGTTGACTGATGCCAGGAGGACTGTTTACTTATGCAAGGTAGACCAAGCTTCACAAAGGCTTGTAAAATAAACCGAGCTCTGTTATTGAATCAGTGATGGGAAAATGATGATGTTATGTAGTGTAAATGTAGTTGTGGAAACTCTGGAAGCTCCACAGCATATTGTTGCATTCAAGGATGGTTCTATCTCTAATCAGGAATATGCAATAATTAAAAATACTTCAGATGATAACAGGGAGATAACACATGCTATGCAGCTGTCAGATATTTCATTAATTTTTATAGAAATGCATTACTTCCCACCATCAAACTAAAAGAACAGTTGCTTTTACCTGCCTCCAATGATGAACATTTGGGTGGCCTAAGTTAAATAATCTATACAACTGAGGTTGTTAAAAAGGTCAATGAATATGTGATTTTATCATTGTTAAAACTGGAGAAGTTTATTTTATTAGTACTGCTAAATTCCTAAACCCAAGACATTTTTAAGAACGGAAAATGTCACCACTCAATTATTAAGAACCACATGACACTGTTTTCTTTTAGTTAATGGATTTTGAATAATCAGTTTTAAATAAAAGCAATACTCAGAGATGCAGAGAGATATTAACTAATTTTAGCTTAATCAGCCCTGATGTGAGACCAGCTAATTAGATACTCAAAAATTTGATTTTTCTTTTTTTTCCAGATCCGTAAATGAATCGCACAAGAGCTACAAGCTCTGACAACAACTCTCTTTGGTGTGGTAATTGTTACTGAGTGAAGAAGAGTCAAGGTTAGCTGTTAGTGGATTATGTGTATTAGTGTTTAAAAGTGAGTAAGAAGAATCACAGATATGTAAGAAGCTAATCGGTATTTTTTGCAGCATGTTGACAAATTAGTGCCACATGTCATCAGGCTTTATTATTTGTCAACACACCAAAACTCAAGAGCTAGCTTTTAAAGGAACGCATGTTACTAAGCTAAAGCAAATAAGATTACTCTCGCACAATTTAATAATTTAGCTCATACCCTATTTCAGTACTGCAGATTAAACATCGAAAAAGTTTCCCGTTTTATTCACGTAGAGCTTTGCTTTGAATGATGTTATGATTTTAATTCAATAAAATAAATATAATTAAAAGTCGTATCACTGATATCTGTAGTGACTGCTCCTTTTTAAATCTATCCAAGCTTTACTTGAACATCTGTAAGTCTAACGAGCGTATTAGCGTCTGACATTAGTGAAATGAGCTAGTTACCTTGGCAGATATGGAAACTACCTTATCTTTCTTTTCTTCATCTCTATCCTTAGTAACTTTTTTTTAAACTAAGGCAGATATGGTAACTAGCATGCTAATGATTATTTATCTTAGCATGCTAGTTAGTTACCATATCTGCCTCACTAAAAAGTGTTTTTTCCTTTAAAAAAAATACAGACATTCAAAATACACATTTTAGAGCTGTAATCATAATACAGTGAAACCGGGAAATCGTGATATTTTCGCCTACGGTTATCCTATCGTCAGAATCTCATACCGGCCCATGCCTAATCCGAACTGACTGGTATTTACAGTAAATCACTCTATTCCACAATAGGCTACAGTTGTTATGGTTTGTTTTCTGTGTGGATGCTGCAGAATTCTTTGCAGAGATGTTACAAGGTTCAATAAAGACTCACAGTCCACTGGAAACACCTTCACGGCATAATTTAAGGCTTGTGCTTATTGCAAAAGACCAGTAAAAAGGATGTATGGTGTCAGATGTAATTCTCCACTGTCAGGATAAAAACCTCGTTGTCTATGCTGAAAAACACACCAATGATCTCTTCAAAAGATGCAGGGAGCAAACGAACCCTTTGGTCACCGGTAATTAAGTAATGTTTACATAGTTAAGCTATCGCAAATCTGAATGAGTCTTTTATTTAAAATTTACCGGATGCTCAACTTCCGGTTTCCGCTTGATGGAGTAGGTAGCAGAAGAAAAGAGCTCCGACAAAATGTGCAATTACTGAACAAGTTTTGACCTCCATGAGTCAAAAGAACAGAACATAGACTACATTGTTAACCACTTAGCACCAGAACTCCTGATATGAGGAAAAGGTCACGCAGAGGGAAACAACAAAAAACGCCATTCCAAAAAACGATAACTCCATACACACGAGGCACCTAAGCACGGCGGTGAACGCACCGGAGGAAACACCTGAAGCCACGACTGAGACCACACTTTCCCTGCAGGTACTTCGGAATGAGCTACAATTGTCCAGAGAAGTGGCCCTCGTCCAGATTAAAGCTGAGATTGCAACATCGCTTAAAGGCATAAAGGTAGACATTATTTCCCTCCGCGAAGAGACCAAAGCCGAAATGCGGACCATGATGGACGAGCTAGCAGGCGAGCTGGCACGACTCAGGTCAGCACAGGCCGAGACGGCTAACAAATATGAGGAAATGGGAAAAACGATGGACAGGGTGACTGCGGTGAAATCACACCAATTAATCATTAAAGAATATAAGAAAGTGCAGGACAAGTGTCAGGACTTCGAAAACAGAAGCAGGAGACAAAATCTGCGGCTGGTTGGCGTCACTGAAGGAGTTGAGGGGGGTAACATGATTAGGTTCGTCACGCATTTCTTCCCCGCAGTGCACGGAGCAGACAACTTCGCCTCTCCGGTGGTTATAGATCGGGCACATCACACACTGGCCTCGCGTCCAGCCAACGGCGAGAGACCCCGGGCCATTCTTCAAATCAAATCAAACTATTTATAAAGCGCTTTTCAAACCACAACAAAGTTTCTTAAAGTGCTTTACAGATTAAAATGACCCACAATCCCCCCCCTTTCCCAAAACCCAAAAGTAAAAAACATCACCACAACTATAACCCCCCATCTCACATGAACGCACACACATAAAAGCAACAATAGACAAAACCAAAACGGGCTGAGTACAGATGAGCCAGGAAACGTCATCATGGGAGCCATCTACATTGGCAGCAGCAGGTCAACAGCAGCAGCCACGGCACTGACCCAGGGAGCCCAGAGGAGGGAGGGCTGGTACCCCCATCTCCACCCAAGCACCATCTGGAGAGCACCAAGGTAGGCACAGCCGACCACCGCCCCCGAGGCAGAGGGCTCCCACGGAGGAAACACTGGAAGGAAGACTAAAATAAGTTAAAATATTAAAATTAAAACAATCATAAGATATGATCAAATAAAAATACAAAGCAGATAAACAATATTTGATAAATAGCCAGCTAAAAGCTAAAAAGAAATTCAATCAAAACATGCAGAGTAATTAAAAAGATTTAATAAACAATGATCAGTTAAAAGCTATATTAAAATGGTGTGTCTTAAGCCTGCTCTTAAAAACATGAACGTTCTCTGCGGCCCTGAGGTTCTCTGGCAGCCTGTTCCAGAGGTGAGGGCCATAAAACTCACCATGATTGTGTGTCCTGACTTTGGGGGTGACAAGGAGACGGCTGCCAGAGGAGCGCAGAGACCGCGAAGGTTCATATGGTAAAAGCAATTCCGAAAGATAAGGCGGCCCAAGACCATTAAGACACTTAAAAATTATTAAAAGAACCTTAAAATCGATCCTAAAACATACGGGGAGCCAATGCAGTGATTCTAAGACTGGTGTAATGTGTTCCCGCCTCCTGGTCTTAGTCAGGACACGTGCTGCTGAATTTGGTAAAAGCTGTGAACCTGAGATATACTTTTTGGGAAGACCAGAAAGCAGGGCATTACAGTAATCAATCCTACTGGTGATAAAAGCATGTATCAGCGTCTCCGAATTGGCCAGAGAGAGAATGGGGCGGACTCTGGCGATGTTCTTTAAGTGATAAAAAGCTATTTTAGTAATATTTTTTATGTGAGGAATAAAAGTCAGTTCAGAGTCAAAAATCACGCCCAAGTTCTTCACTTGTAGAGAAGGATTAAAAGACAGTGATTACAGTTTTGGTAAAAGCTTCTCTCTCTGAGCCTCAAGACCGATGACTAAAACTTCAGTTTTTTCCTGGTTGAGTTGGACAAAGTTTTCTGCCATCCAGGATTTAATGTCTAAAAAGCAGTTAAAAAGTGCGTCCATTGGCCGTGTGTCATCAGGAGACATGGAGATGTATAACTGTGTATCATCAGCATAACTGTGAAAGTTAACTCCATGTCTTCTGATGACGCTGCCAGAGGGAGCATATAAAGGTTAAAAAGCACTGGGCCTAAAATCGAACCCTGGGGCACACCACATGTGATCTTGTGGTACTTAGAGGAGCAGGTATCTAAACTTACCATAAAAGCCCTGTCTGTGAGATAGGATGTGAACCATTTATGAACAGCACCAGAGAGGCCAATCTGTTTTAAACGAGTTAAAAGAATAGTGTGGTCTACTGTATCAAAGGCAGCGCTTAGATCCAGTAGAACCAACACTGTCACCTTCTGAGCATCATAATTTAATCTAAAATCATTTGAAATTTTTAAAAGAGCTGTCTCTGTGCTGTGGTTCACCCTAAAACCAGACTGAAATTTCTCTAGGACATTATGAGCGTTAATAAGATCATTGAGTTGATTTAAAACAAGTTTTTCTAAAACTTTGCTTAAAAATGGTAAGTTAGATACCGGTCGGAAGTTGTTTAAATCATTAAAATCTAAATTGCTCTTCTTCAGCAGGGGCCTCACTACCGCCCCTTTAAAGGCGGCAGGAAAGACCCCTGTCTGAAGGGAACAATTCATCATGGTTAAAATCTCGTCTTTAAAAGATTCATAAAATTGCTTTAAAAAAGGGGTGGGAATCGGGTCCAGGGCACTTGTAGTGGGCCTCACTGAGGAGAAAACTTTATCAAGGGTCCCAGCTTCCACCAGGACAAAACTGTCCAGCGTTTCCTATGGCAGAGACACACTCAGATTTGTCTAAAACCATGTTACTCTGAGAAGATAAAATATTACATCTGATGGTGTCTACCTTTCCTCTGAAGTGGTTTGCAAACTCCTCCCAAAGAGTGTTTGAGGGGGTTTTCTGAAGTGCAGTAGAGGTATGATTGAGAATGTTGTCAATGGTGGAATACAGAATTTTGGGATTATTTTTATGTTCTGAGATGATTCTGGAGAAGTATGCATTTCTGGAATTTCTTACAGCGTTATTGTATGATTCGAGATGTTCTATGTATATCTGATGATTTATTGTGATTTTGTTTTTCCTCCATTTCCTTTCTGCCACCCTGCAGCTCCTCTTTCATTTCTTAAGGCTTTCATTTCTCCATGGTATAGTATGTTTTGAATAAGTTTTTACAACTTTTAGTGGAGCCAGCAGGTAGAGAGCGGATTGAAGCCTACTGTTAAAATCATTCACGATAAAATCAGAGGGGGCAGATAAAGGTACAGGAGGAAACTTATTAAAAACTTCAAGAAAACCTGCAGCCACTTCAGGGGTTAAATGACGTTTCCTGACAGTTCTCACAGAGGTTTCTATTTGGATAAAACAGGTGATTTTAAAAAACACACAGTAGTGGTCAGAGACAGCCAAGTCAACAACAGAGGACACACTAATGGACAGGCCATACGTGATGACTAAGTCCAGGGTGTGTCCTCTGTTGTGAGTTGGCTGCATGACATGCTGACTAAAATCCATATAATTCAAAATATTTAAAAATTCTGTTGATAAAGAATCTAAATGGTTATCCACGTGTAGATTAAAATCACCAGCTAAAATTATTCGTTCATAAGAGTTGTGCAAAATTGATAAAAACTCTGAAAATTCTTGAATAAAAAGTGCGCTCTTTTTAGGAGGCCTATAATCTGTCACACATAAAAACTGAGGAGTGCTAAAAACAGAGGCAGTATATTCAAAAGTGGTAAAATTATCAAGTAAAACAGGTTTGGCGGAAAGGGTTAATGAACTTATATAAGCAGTTCCACCTCCCCTCTGGCTACTCCTGGTTGAATAGTAAAGTTAAAATTAGGTGGGGAGGCCTCTGTAAGAACAGCAGGAGCATCTGCACTCAGCCATGTTTCCGTTAAAAATAAACCTTGAAGTTTATGGTCTAAAATCAAATCATTTATTATAAAAGTTTTATTCAGCAGAACATTTAAAAGTGCCATATTCATAGTGGTTGGAGATGGAGTGACTGTATGATTTACGGGAGGTGGGATTTTTAGCAACTGTTTAAGATTATTTGGGTTGCATTTGTTCACTTTATGATTATTTGTTTGCTCTCTGCTGATAATTACGGGAATGAAAGAAGTGGGGCAAGGTCCAAGTCCGATATGTGAGTTACTGTTAAAATCAGGATTGAGCTTATAGGAGCAGGGACAAGCTGGTCATCAGGATGTGGTTGAGGGGGCATAGAGGGCAGGAGCAGCTGGAGACAGTGTGGTGGACGGGGTGGACGAGGGTATGCCAGCATACGTGTGCCTTGTCTATTCAGATGTAGTCCGTCCGCCCCAAACAGTTGACTCCTGCCTCAGAAAATGTTAAAATTGTCTATAAAACCAATGTTATGCATCACGGTGGCAGTGGAAAGCCAAGTGTTCAGGGAAAGCAGCCTGCTGAAACGGCCTATTCCTCTGCTGATGGTGGGAGTGGGGCCAGAGATATAAACAGATAGGTGTTTGTCTTTTAAAAGATTTAAAAAATGAATAAAATCCTGCTTTAGGAGCTCAGATTGCTGTTTACGGATGTCGTTGGTGCCAGCATGAATTTTAACTTTACTCACGGTTGGGTGGCTTCGGATGGAGTCCAGGATCTGTTCAGAAATGTCATTTACCGTAGCGCCGGAAAACAAAGAGTAACGGCTCCTCTCATCCTAATGTGCCGGATTATTGAGTCTCCAATGATGGAGTGGGTGGCTGGTCTGAAGGCTGAGGGTGAGCAGAGGATACCTCACTGTCCAGGACCTGCTGGATGTTGGGCGGCTTGGCTTCCCCAGGACTGCAGCGATGTTTAGTGGGCGCCGAGGGCTCGTTCTGTGGATTCGGGGTGAAATGGAGCACTCCTCTGCAGATCCCGGCCGTAGTCCTGGGTTTGGCGCGATGTGGGTGGCTACCGGAATCCGACTGCTGCTCCGGCTACTGGGAGGGGATGGGTGGCGGTCCTGTGGAACTGCTGGGTTTCGGTGCGGTCGGAGGGACGGCCAGAGGAGGAAAGTCGTGCTCCAGGGCACACAAGCGGTTAGACAGCGGAAGGCCGGGAGGGGTAGAACGGTGGCGGCCGCTCCGGGCGCCCCCACCGCGGCCAGGCCCGACCGTCAACCATGCACCCTGGGGCACCGGAGTGGAGCTAATGGGGGCTTTTGGTTTAGCCCCCAGCTGGAACCAGCACTCCTCCTCTGCCGCAGTTGTTATACCGACGCCGGTGTTGGTCAGTCCGAGTCCGCCTGGAGACCCAGCGATGGATTCCCCCTCCACAGCTTCACCGGGCTGGCAGGGAATTGTGTCGGCCAGCTGGGCACTGGTGGCGGCGGCGAAAGTCCGTCCGAACAGGATGTCCACGTCGCGCTCGTGGTCCTGGATTTGGTGGAGAGTAGAGATCCTCTGCTCCAATTCTATGATTTTCTTGGTGAGGTTGACGCAGCCTTCACACCCGGAGCTACAGGTGAGTGGAGCCATGATAAGAGTCCGTGCTCTGATTAAAAACGCCCCGATAAAAAGAAAGTCGCTAAAACTTAGTGGTGATAAAAACGGTTAAAAAAAGTCCACCTTGTCTTGTCCCCCTGCATTATTTTACAGACGGGGGGGGGTGGTATAGGGGTAAATATAATGTTATATAGGTTGGTTATTGAGAGATTACCGTTAGTAGTATCTCCTATGTGTGTTGTTGTTCTCCCCTTTTTTGTCTTGCATTTGTTTCTCTTTTCAAGGGGTGGGGTCCTCCTCTATTGTTTTCTACGCTGTGTGGGAACATTACTACTTGTGCTGCCCTTTCATTCTTTTCCAGATTAGGTCACAAATAGGAACCAAATGAAACTTGCCATGAATGATGTGGAAAGTGAGGTGAAGCTTATTACGTGGAACTGCAAAGGATTAAATGGAGCGGTTAAATGTGGTAATGTACTGGCACACCTGCAAAGATTAGGGGCAGACATAGCTTTCCTACAAGAAACGCACCTCCAAAACCATGCACACAAACAATTACCCAAGAAATGGGAAAGACAGGTATTCCATTCCAGCTTTAATTCTAAATCCGGGGGGACGGCCATTGTAATTAACAAAAATATTCCCTTTATTACATCGGAAATAATCTTATGACTCAAACGGCAGATATGTGATTATGACCGGAAAAACTTATAACACTCCAATGATATTGGCAAACATTTATGCACCCGACTTTGATGACGAGAGGTTAATAAACACAGTCCTCGCGACTTTACCAGATATTCATACCGATAGTCTAATTCTGGCGGGTGATTTTAATTTGGTGATGAATCCTGTCCTGGATAGATCATCAAATAAACAATCTGTACTCACTAAATCAGCCAAAGCGTTACAAACGTTTTTAAAATCAGCTAATGTGGTAGATGTATGTAGACATATAAACAAAAGCAAACGTAAATATTCCTTTTTCTCTCCAACACACAAGTCTTTCTCTCGGATTGACTACTTCTTCATTGATTCTAAACTACTAACAGCGGTAAAACATGTGGATTACGAAGCCATTGTTTTATCAGATCATGCTCCACTAAAATTACAGCTAAATTTCCAAATAGACGCCCCGCCAAAACATGGCGTATGGACAACAGCTTACTAAGTAGTGAGACACATGTAGAATTTATTAGATCTCAAATAGCTTTCTACATGCAAACCAACGAGACCCCAGATATGTCCACAAGTACTTTATGGGAGGCCTTGAAAGCATATGTTCGAGGGCAAATTATCTCTTACTCAGCTCCGTTGACCAGAATGCAAAATGAGAGAAGAATTGATATTACAGGACAAATTACTGAACTGGATAGACAATGTGCAGCTTCTACTACCCCTGAACTGCTTGCTAACAGGACAAGTCTGCAAACGGAGTTCAACCTCCTCTCCACGACAGAGACAACTAAATTAATAAATCGTTCTAGGCATAATTATTATGAACATGGAGAAAAAATAGGAAGACAGCTGGCTCATCAGATAAGAATCACAGAGGCATTTAAACACAACAGAAATTCGAAAGAAGTCCAGAGCCATAACAAAAGATCAGATGGAGAATTCAAACAATTTTATACAAAACTATATACAACAGAATCAAAAGGTGACTCTAGAGCTATGCAGGAGTTTCTTGATAACCTGGAAATCCCTACCGTCTGTCAGGAACACAAGTGTGACTTGGAAGAACCTTTAACTCTGCAGGAGGTTACCATAGCAATACGGAGCCTACAAAGCTCAAAGACACCAGGCCCAGATGGGTACACATCTGAATTCTATAAAATTTATGTGATAGAGGTGGCACCTCTGCTCCTGACAGTCTTTAATGAATCGTTAGAAAGAGGCTCTCTGCCAACAACATTTTATCAGGCAACAATCTCACTGATACATAAAAGCGGCAAGGACCCTCTAGAAGTAGGATCTTACAGACCAGTGAGTCTACTTAATTTTAGCTAAAATATTAGCAATCAAGCTTGAAAAAGTTCTTCCAAAATTAATTTATGAAGACCAAACAGGATTTGTGAAGGGCAGACAATTGACCCATTACATTCGCAGATTATTTGATATTATATAAACATCCAATTCTAATTCACTCTCGGAAATTTTAATATCATTAGATGCAGAGAGGGCCTTTGACAGGGTCGAGTGGGATTATCTCTTCTCGGCCCTGTCAAGGTTTGGTCTTGGCTCAAATTTTATTTCATGGATCAAACTCCTTTATGCATCTCCAGTGGCCACAGTGTAGACAAATAAAATCAGATCTGATTACTTTAGGTTATCAAGATCCACTAGACAGTGTTGCCCACTATCTCCTTTTCTCTTCGCACTCGCAATAGAACCACTTGCAATTTCTTTGCGCGCCTCAACTGAATATAATGGGATTTATAGAGGAGGCAAGGAACACAAGGTCTCACTATTTGCGGACGATTTGTTGATATTTATCTCGGACCCATCTAAATCAGCTCCTGCAGTAATATCAATCTTGAATAAGTTTGGACAGCTTTCGGGATATAGAATACATATTAATAAAAGTTTATTGTTTCCAATAAAAAAACTTAGATGTCAACAACTCTATAATAATCTGCCATTTAAGATCTCAACTCAGTTTAAATATCTTGGGGTTAATGTTACCAGGACCTTTACGGATCTCTTCAAAGAGAATTTCCAAAAACTTCTTAATAAAACTATTGATGACCTGCAGAGATGGTCTCATATCCCCATATCGCTAGCAGGATGAATCAATATAATTAAAATGAACATCCTCCCCAAATTTCTTTTTTTATATCAGTGCATCCCCATTTATATCAAGAAAAACTTTTTCCATAGTCTAGACAGAATAATTTCAGAATTTATCTGGGGGAAGAAAAAACCAAGGATAAGGACTGTCTTTTTACAAAGGCCAAGATGAGTGGGGGGTATGGGATTACCAAATTTTAAACTTTATTACTGGGCGTGCAATATTAAAATGATAACTTATTGGCTTTAACAAAAACCACCACTTTGGTTAAGCATAGAAAATGACTGCTGTCACCCCTCTTCTCTCCTAGCTATGCTGCTCTCAGTTCTACCAACTATAGATCCTGAAACAGTAACCAATCCAGTGGTCTCCCATTCACTCATGATTTGGTCTGAGATACGGAAATTTTATGGGTGGCAATCTTGTTCACTACAAAGCCCCACAGAAAACGATGCCTTTGCACCTGCATTTGCTAATACATCGTTTAAAGACAAGGTATTCGTACCTTCCTAGACTTGTTCATAGACCAGGTATTTCCTTCTTTTGAACAAGTACAAAAGAAATATGATGTTTCAAAGTCACAGTTTTATAAATATTTACAGATACGGAGTTTTGTCATGCAGAATAATCCATCATATCCAAATTCTCCTGACCCATCCCCAATGGAGGTTTTACTCAAGCACGATCCCTCCAAGAGGGGTGGAATAACTAAGGTATATGGCCTATTGTCAAACCTGACTGAGACTGCAACTACAGATTATCTCAAATCAGCCTGGGAGGATGATCTGGGCAGAGAAATCACAGAAGAGCACTGGCAGACAGCTCTAGCGCAAACTCACAGATCTTCAATATGTGCACGGCACGGCTTCCTGCAATTTAAGATAACACACCGCTTACACTGGTCAAAACAAAAGCTTCATAAAATATTTCCCTCAGTAGATCCTTCATGTGACAGATGTGCACTTGCCCCAGCATCACTGGGTCATATGTTCTGGAGCTGCCCAAAAATAGTAAATTACTGGGGCAATATCTTCAAAACTTTATCAAACATACTACACAAACCCATTAAAATGTGCCCATTAGTTGCAGTCCTCGGAGTTGTCGACCCGAGGACCGACCATTTATTGAATACTTCAATCTTAGAAATCAGAAAGACGGCGATGAACTCTCTTAAGCCATAATTTGTGGAAGGACCCCCCCCCATTTATATATATATATATATATATATATATAAATAATTTTTTTAATTATGAATTTTTTTTCAGTCTATCGTTTTGTGTTGTTGTGTTCACTGTCACTGTATTTGCACTTACTATACTATGTGTAAACATATTTAAGTGAACATTCTATTCAGTGTTTGATTTTTCCTGTGGAAAAAAATCAAGTAAATCAATAAATAGAGTTGAAAAAAAAAACTAAAATTACCAGATGCTTTACACTGATACCATGGGTGTTATTCTGTTTAGCCCTATGTTAACTGTTGGAGCTTGACGTGTTTCGGAAGAGTGTTGCGTCAAATATAGAACTCAATCCTATCTTTAGTGAAGCAGCATAACGAGACACATCTGGGAAGCGTCTGAAACGAACCGCGGCGCATTTGGTGTATACCAAACCACAGACTATAATGGTTTTGCTATGCTGCAGAGACCATGCCACAGCCGGAACACGCCGCAGACACATCAGGTGTAAATTGGGGGTCAGAACTTGAATATCTACTTCTGTTGTTAAAGCCTATTGTCTGGAAGCACTTCAGCTTCCCTGTGTTACAGAACAATACGTTTTCATGATAACTGGTTACCAACTAGCGGCAGCATCAGAGGTTGCTGTTAGATACCACAGATGTTACTGAGCTGAGGGACACCGCTTAGCTGCCCTGGTTGGTGTCATTCTCTTAATGTAGCAATAAAGTATAAGCAGACTGGACATCTGACTGTAATAATGTGTGTTAAAAATGTTTCTTCCAGGAATTAGTCAGTGACATCTGAGTTGTTTTGCAGCAGCAATAGATGGAAGCTGAATGGAAGGAGCACCACCCTCCATCCACCACTCATTGTGTATTTATTTTGTTTGAGACCTTCTGTTTTCAGTTAACATGCATACAAAAGAGTATAAAAGGCCAAATAAAAATAGAACACAGGAAACCAAGAGAAACTTCGGGGTTAAATCATTAGACTACAGGTGTGCTGTAATGCCTCCGACCTCACCTGTGAAACTCATGCAACATCCTGTCAACTGGCTCAGGTAACAGCGTGTTGTGCCACAGATAGGTAGGATTTGGCTATGAATAAATATGAATTATTGCCTAGGGCAATTATTAATAAGATTAATAATTTTATGTAAAAATTACCAAGTTTGGGGGTACCATTCTGGTGGATCCCAGGAATATATATGGCCAGATTGTTCAGTCTCAGTTTATGTTTGCCTGCCTGATAAGGCTGAGATAATCAAACAATAGATGAAGTAATAAGTTCTTACGCTGGGGACATTAATTGTACGCATTACTCCAAGTAATCCCAGACAACTTGTCTTTAACCTAAGGGGAATTTATGAAGAAAAAATAAATCAAACTTACAGCCAAAACATTTCGTCAATAATTCCCATCTATCCCATTCATCAATCAGACAGCTGCAGCTGATCCAGAATGCTGCTGCTCGTGTCCTCACTAGAACCAGGAAAATAGAGCACATCTCCCCAGTTCTAAAGTCCTTACACTGACTCCCTGTAGCTCAGAGAAAAGACTTCAAAATACTTTTACTAGTTTATAAAGCACTGAATGGCTTAGAACCAAAGTATATTAAAGATATGCTGTTACTATACTAACCCATAAGACCACTCAGGTCCTGTAATTCCAGTCTACTCAACATCCCTAGAATTAGAACCAAACACGGAGAAGCAGCTTTCAGTTTCTATGCTCCTCTAATCTGGAACAAACTTCCAGACAAATGCAAAGCTGCTGAAACACTGTTCTTTTTTTTCCTCCCCTGTTTGGCAGTGTGGAGCTCAGAATTTGTGTCCGAGTACCAAGTAGAAGCTCCACAGATTTACTTTCACAAGCGGAGCAGTGCAGCTTTTGCTATAGTACTCCACTTGATATATGTGTGAAAAATCTTTATTTTGAATTGCTGTGGGTTTCATTTCTTGATGTTATGGACATGGAGACGGAAAGTTAAGGGGAAGAAAGAAAGAAGATGAAGAAGAGAGGTAGGAAACAAAAAGTCATGAGAGAGGCTGAGTTGAAAATACAAGAGAGGAATGCGAACAAAGAAAACACAGGAAAACATTGAAGTCTGCCTCCATACCCAAAGGACGGCAGAGAGAGGGGAACAAACAAAACAAAACAAAAAAGGAACATCGACAAAACAAACCAAACATCGTGAACTAAGAACTAAACAACCACATCACACAAAAATTTATATAAAAATACAACAACAATGTCACAGAAAAACTCATGGTACCGATTAATCAAGCTCTAGTAATGATAACCTCAGCCCAAGAATATATCTGTAAACACCAGAGACCCCACATCTATGTGTGTGTGTGAGCATGCTGGTGCAGATAAGGTTTCTCCATAAGAGTGTTCGATAGCTGGTGTGAGCAGGCATCAATCCGTCTCCCAGGAATCGATGCAGGCATGAAGGAGATCGGATCAAGACGTCCAAAAGGACCCCCAGACCCCCAGGCGGACCCGGGCAGGGCCGACCGCATCCCCCAAGAGAGGAGCAAAGGAGAACCCCAGGGGAACGTTCAGCGGCTACTATGCAGGGGCCCTAGCGGCAGCAGTGACGAGCTCACGGGCCCCGCCGGCAACCAGCGGCGCCAGGGCGGGCCGGTCCATGGACCGGCAGAGCAGGGGCCCAGGGGCGCCCCACCCCCCAGCATGGACCCGAGAAGGGACCGGCTCACGAGGGGCCCCCGGCACCGCAGGGGCCGCGGCCGGCCGCCACACGCCACCACCAACCCCGGGCCAATCCCCACCGCCAACATCCCAGCGCCCCACCGATAGCCGCAGCGGACGGACGGCATCCCCAGGCCGAGCTCAGCCAGCACCTGGACACCACGCTGTACCTGCTCCCGAGTCCTGATCCCACGCAACGCAGAGCGCCGAGACCAGGCATCCAACAAAGGCCAGGGCCGATCCAACCCACCAATGAACCGACCACGCACGGTGCGCACAGAACAGGTAATTGAACGAGCAGAGATGCTGGATCCGTATCCCGCCGAGCCACCGAGCAGGCACCACCCAACAATCCCAAACCTGGCACCCCTAAAAGAGGTGCCCCAACCAACCAAAGGAAGATATCGGCCCAGCGTATCGGCCGACCGACACACAGGCCCCCCCAGGCCCGGCCAGGAACGCACCAGGTCCGAAACGGATTGACCACCGATGCACCAGTAGGCAGGGGCATCCGTCACTGGCGGGGAGTGACGGAGGGGAAATAGGGCCCCCATTAAATGTAAGGCCTGAGGTGAGCCAAGCGAGAAGGCAGCCCAAGACCCAACCTGACAGGCAGACAAAGACATACAGACACAGTCATACGTTCCCTCCCTCTTAAACAAATACATTCTCACTAACTCACCAAGACACCCAAGAAATGACCCTGTACCCTCACTCACACACACTTCATGCTCCCAGGTCCAGGTACCGATGCCCCAGTAGAGCCACCAGCCCCCGAACCCGGGAGATGGACCCCCTACCTTCTAGGACGGAGACAAGCAGACCGCCAAGGGCCCCACAGTGGCAAAGCAGCCCGACAGCCCAGACCAGACCACCTGTTCTTCCTCCCGACCCCAACCCCTGATGGCCCATAGCGAACAGGGGTGTGAGAAGACCCCTAGCCTCTGTCCTCCCGCTCGAGTATGGTGTTGATGTGTGTTGTTATAATGTGCATTTAAAACAGAGGGGTGGGATGTGGGGAAGGCAGCCACACATCCCCCAACCTCCACCCCGAGCCCTCAGTGTCTATATGTGGTTTAACAGTGGGCACCGGCACCAGAGGTGAAGCTGATTGAACCGCTCCCCCTCTGGATGCCGAAAAGTGTGCCCACCCCAAAGTCCCTACATGTGTGTCGCATGACAATGTTATAAGTGGGAGTGTCTAAGTTGTATATTAAAATTGGGACCCAGGACGCCACGGGATAGCGAGGAGGGAAACCCCTCCTCACACCCCAGTGATGTGACCATGCCCCAAGACCCTATATGAGTGGTAAAGTGATGGAGCGGGTGGACAGAGGTGTTCGGGGATGGGGAGGGAATGACAGGGAGACTAAATGTCTTCCCAGGGAGCCAGCTCCCCCACTGACCCCAATAGGCACCGCTGTTCACCGGGATCCACCAGGGGAGGGAGGCCATGGCACGTTCAACCCGGGGCCCACGGCCACAGCACCACCAAGCCCCACGGACCCCAAGGCAGTCCCTCCAGCCCCATCACAGAAAGAGAACTAAACCCACCCTGACATTTGCTCTACTATCAGAACACAAAAGACACTAGACACCCAGGTTGAGTTCGCCCCCCCCTCCAGCACACCCCTCCCCCCCGTCCAAGTGTCCTCGTAGGGGGAGAGCACCTGTCGCTAGTTAGCAATAGCCTCCCCGCCAACGGCGACGTACCTGCCCAGACCAGGAGCAAACCAATGAACCGGGCGGCCGACACACCAGGCCGACATCCACCAGCCCCATTCCCTTGTGGAGCGACCACTGCTGCTCAATGGCCCGGCAGGCAACCAAACCCAGCGCCCCACCCACCTGCCCTGCAAGCCCACTACCCGGGCCAGTCCACCCACAGGTCCGACCGAACCCAGGCAAACGCCTGACCCCAGCGCCCCGCAACGCATAAAGACCAAGATCCAGGAGCTAAGTCCAGTGCGAAAGAGGACTGATCAGGCCCAGAAACGCCACCCAGCCGCCGCGATCACCAGCCAGGCACCCCAACCTGCAAACAAGGCGAGACGCCATACAGGGACCGGCGATGAAAATCGGCCCAGAGAAACAGAGAGAGGTGGCCGTGCATGCCGGCTGGCCTCGACCCCCACAGGCAACAGAGACCCCACGCCGGCCGACCCCCGGCCAGGACCACAGCTAGGAGAGCGGCGCCCCAGAGCCCCGAATCCCCAGGCCCACCCCAGACCCTACCCAGGTGCAGCACGGCCACCAGGCCAGTAACCCATGTCCGTCAGTGCAACCCCCCTAAGGCACCGCATGCAGCCATCAGTAGTTACCACCCAAAGCCACCAAAGCCCAACCCCAGGTTGGGGCCACGACATCCAGCGCCCTCCGTCCGCCCAGTGATCCCAACCCCAGGGATCCCCCCCAGACGCCTCCAACCCCAAAACCCCCCACATCAGCCACAGTATCCCAAACGACAAAACCAAGTGCCCCCCACCCCCACTAGGTGATGGAGCCGATCAAAGGACCCCAGAGAAATTGTTCAGATATGGAGCCAGAGGCCGTCTCAAGACCAATATGGTCCAACAAGAGATTTCTATACTGAATAATATTAAGAGCCTTTTTATTTTTCCAGTTCAAGAGGATAGTTTTCTTAGCGATGCATAAGGCAATGTGAACCATTAGAACTGACTTTGTGTCCATGGTGACATTATTTAAATCTCCTAACAGGCAAACTGAGGGAGATGGTGGAATGTTACATTTCAGACACTTTGATAAGTCCTCACATATCTGGCACCAAAATTTCTTAACAGGTGGACAGAACCAAAGCGCATGAATATAAGTATCTGGTATATTGCTTGTGCATTGTAAGCAGGTATTAGACGACGTAAAACCCATCCTAAACATCCGTTGACCTGTATAGTGTACTCTATGAAGGATTTTGTATTGTATTAATTGCAAATTAGGATTTTTTGTCATTTTAAAGGTTCTTAAACATATCTGAGACCAGACGTTTTGGTCAAAGTTGGCTGATAAATCCACCTCCCATTTTGAAATAGGGATGGCTATTGATTCATCTAATGTAGATAAAGTTCTGTATATTTTAGACAGCAATTTGGGGGGGGGGGGGGGGGGGGTTGATATTAAGAAAATCCAAAACTCATGCTGTAATTTGTAATTCAACTGTATTGAGCCTAAATTGACCTTTAATAATAGATGTAATTTGTTGATATTCTAAGAATTTCTTTTTATCAATTCCATATTGTGTAATTAATGTATTGAATGGGATAAAGTCTGTTCCTTCAAATATATGTTCCAGGTATTCAATTCCATTGCACCTCCAGTCTGGAAAATTTATCATATATTTTTTTTGCAAGATGTCGGGGTTATTCCAGATGGGTGTACGTCTGCATGGGATTATTGTTGACTATTTTAGAAACTCCCACCATGCTGTCAGAGAGGAGCTGATATTTATGCTTTTAAAGCATTCATATTGTTTTATATTTGAGCTAATAAATTGTAGGTCTGAAAGTTTTTTCTTATTACATAGTGACTGTTCTACGTCTATCCAGGACTCGTCTAGGTAGCTATGTTTTAACCATCTTGAGATGTATTGGAGCCTGTTGGCTAAGAAATAATGATGGAAGTTTGGTAGATCTAGACCTCCTTTTTCTTTGGTCTTCTGCAGTGTTTTTAAGCTGATACGTGGGGGTTTCGCTTTCCAAAGAAACTTAAAGACGGAGTCCAGAGATCTAAACCAGTCTAGTGATGGTTTACTTGGGATCATTGAGAATAAGTAGTTGATTCTGGGCTAAACCATCATTTTTATTGAAGCAACCCTTCCCATAAGTGATATGGGTAGGGATTTCCATCTAGCAAGATCATCTTCCACTTTTTTTAAAAGTGGGATGTAGTTTAGCTTTATTAAATCTGCCAGTCTTGGTGAGACATTGATACCTAAATAAGTAATATTCCCTGACTGCAGTTGTGTATTAGTTGGATTCTGGACAGAACAATTGATTGGAAGCATTGTAGATTTTAACCAATTTATAGAATAATCTGAAACGTTTGAGTAAGAGTTTATCAACCCAATTACCTGAGAGAAAGAGGTTTGTGAATGCTGGAGAAAAAGTAATACATCATCTGCATAAAGACTAATTTTATGTTCTATGTTATTGCATTTTATGCCTTTAATATTGTGAGTTTGCCTGATTGCTGCAGCTAGTGGTTCAATAAAAATAGCAAACAGGGAGGGAGAGAGAGGACATCCCTGCCTGGTACCGCTCTGAAGATAAAACCTAGAAGATCTTTGGTTATTAGTCCCGATACATGCTGTTGGTGAACTGTAGAATATTGTCAACCAGTTTATAAAATAATTTCCAAAGCCAAATTTATGTAAGGTTACAAATAAGAATTTCCAGTTAACTCTATCAAATGCTTTTTCTGCATCTAGAGATAATATATTAGTTTTAATGTTTTTACAGTAAGAAAAATCTATTAAATCTATTAGTCTACGTGATGTATTATAAGAGGGGTTACTTTCTCTATCCTTTTTGCAAGGGCTTTGCAGATTATTTTAAGATCAACATTAATAAGGGATATGGGACGATAGCTGGTGGGAAACAAAGGTTCTTTACCTGATTTTAGTAGAAGACTAATGTAGGCAGAATTCATATTTGGTGGGAGTCGGCCATTTTCCTTGGTTTTCTGCAGCATTCTGTGGAATGTTGGTTCAGAAAATTCCAGAATTCTTTATAGAACTCTGCTGGAAATCCATCTGGGCCTGGAGCCTTTTTATTGGGCATACCTTGGAGGGCCTCCTGAGGTTCAGCCGCTGTTAGTGGTGAATCCAGGGCCATCGCTTGACTTTCAGATAATTTAGGTAGTGTTATGTTATCCAAAAATTGTTCAATTTCATGATCTGATGGATTTATCTAGTATAAAGCCTTGTAAAATTCTTTAAATGTGTTGTTTATTCTTCCAGGATCATATACTGTATTCCCGGTCTGATCTTTAATAGCAGATATAGTTGTTTTTTCTTTATTAATTTTAAGCTGGTTAGCCAAAAATCTACCTGATTTATTACCTTGTTCAAAGTTTTCTATCCTAAGTCGAATTAAATTGAATTAAGAACTGGGTCTGTTTATTATTAATTTGATTTAATTCTAGCTTTGCTTTACGGATTTTGCCTAGTCTCTCCTCATCTAGAGAAGCTTCTAATGAATTAAGTTTGTTCTAATTTCTGAATAAGTTTTTTTTCCCATTTTCTTTTTATTTGATGAGAATGAGATTATTTTACCTCTAATCACAGCTTTCCCTGCCTCCCAAAGAATGGATGGTGACATACCATGTAGGTCATTATATTCCAAATAAGAAGCCCACTCTTTTTCGAAATATTTAATAAATTCTTTATCCTTAAGTAAGGATATATTAAATCTCCAATTTTTGCTTTGAGGTGTTTCTGTTTTATTTACTAAAGTTAGAGAAACAGGAGCATGATCGCTAACAGCTCAGTGTCTGAAATGTCAGTCAACAGTGAGCTGCTGACTAACAATTAATCCAGTCGAGAAAATGAATGGTGGACATTAGAGAAAAAAGTATATTTTTTGTCATTGGGGTGAAGAGATCGCCATGCATCACAAAGTCCATAATCGCTCATGTACTGTTTGACTATATCTATAGATTTCCAGCTGCGCTGAGTCCCTGCTATGCTGACCAAACCAAAGTTGAGGTCGCCCCCAAGAAGAAGTGAGCAATCCATGTGTTCAAGGAGCACCGAGAAGAAGGAATGAAAGAATGAGGGGTCATCAAGATTTGGACCATATATACTGACAATACATAACTTTTGGTTATGTAAAGATAGTTTTACTATAATAAATCTACCCTCTGGATCTGTAACTATTACTGTAAAATTAACATTTTTATTTATTAATATTGCTACTCACCTTTGTTAGAGTTATAGCATGCAGAAAACACATTAGGAAACTCAGGGGATTTAAGATCAACTGCAGCTGAGGTAGATTTATGGGTTTCTTGTAATAAGACGACATCTGCCTTCAATCTTTTAAGCTGGTTAAGAATCTTAACTCTTTTCTCTCTGGTGCCAGCTCCATGAATATTCCACGTGACAAACCTTAGAGTAGTCATAGTTTTGAGATAAAAGTTGTAAAGTCCAAATCACCATAGAAACTGATAAACACAGGTGTATTATTAGTTTGTGCTTGGGGTTGCCTGATTGAAAATCCAAAAGCCGAGATATAAGAAAGAGAGAAATAGAAGAAAGTTGTGAAGGTGTGAAGGGTGAGAGAGAAAGAAATAGTTATATTATGAAAAAAATTATTTGTGTGTGTGTGAGTGATAAAAGAAGAAAAAAGGGGTGACAGAGACATTTGGTGATAGACATGTGAAGATGAGAAAAGGAAAAAAGAGCCAGTATCCCAGTGCTTAGCCCTGGCCCCGCCCACATTGAGTAATGTAAACAACTTTACAAAGCTGTGCTAACATTAGATTATAGTTGACTGATAAAACAACTCTTATTTAGCCAGTGTTACATGACTAATAAAGCCAAGGAGTAAGCTGGGGGTCCCTAAACAGCTGCCATTAACATACAGTTTATATACTGCTACTGTAGCTCTGGTGCCTTCACTGATATATTTCTTCCTGATTGGGAACAAAACGCACCTTCTATCCAGGATCTCCTTCAGATATTGATCGTTAACGCTGTAATTCGTCCCCCGCAGCTCTCCTCCCCGGCCTCTGACCTGCTCTTTTTGCTTGTAATGCTCGAATTTAGCAACAATAGGTCGCGGCCGGCTGTTGTTGGGCTTCTTACCTCCGAGCCGGTGGACGCGGTGAAAAGTAATGTTTTTACCGTGTCGGGAGCTTTAACTGCTGTTGTGGAGAAAATCTCGGACGGTGGATTCAGCGTCGTCCTCAGCCTGTTCTGGGATCCCGGAAAAAACAAGATTGTCCCGCATTCCCCTGGCCTGTATATCCAAGATAGATTCTTTCATCCTCTTACTTTCTCCGGACAGCTGCGTCATCCCCTCTGTGAGTTTCTTTACACTCTCCCTAAGCGTTTGGTTTTCTGCAGCGAGCGATCCTACCTGTTCTTGGCTGACCTCCAGGGATAGACGAGCGTCTAGGCTGGTTAGCTTCTTATCTATTGAGTCCAGGACATCGCTGTAGCTTTTCTCTGGAGAGATGGTGGAGGTGCTGGCCTCAGAACGGGGGCGTTTCTGTGATGGTGTGCTTGTCGATTTTTGTGGCTTGCCCATAACAATGTTGTCAAAGCACTCGTCCAAGTAGCTTTCCAGGCTGTCCAAGGTTTCCTCGTCCAGTTTGTTTTATGGAGAAATACAAAATAAATTAAACACTGAGTTCTTTTAAATCATAACTAAAAATGTATCTGTTTAGAGCTGCATTTGAGTTATGTTTTCATTTATCATGTTTTGTTTTTCGTTTCTTGCCGTTTAATGCCTTGAAGTATCTGTGTGTGCTTCTTCCTTTATTGCTGTTTTTACTTTTTATACATGGTGTTTTAAAGCTGTTTTTATTTTACCTCTAATCATGTAAAGCACCTTGAATAACATTGTTGTTCAAAGTGTGCTATACAAATAAAATTGCCTTGCCTTGCCTAATGCACGCACCCAACTACTACCGATCTTAGAAAACAATAATACGTGTAAATTAAACACAATTAACATGAAATGGATCAGGGAGAAACAGACAGCTCAGGCTTTGTTCAGGGAGGGAGGTGGCCCTCACTCCAGGGGGTTCAAGTCAGAGATAGCCTAGCAGACAAAGAGTCATAAAACTAGTTCTGTGCCAAGATGGAGAACTGCACATGGGGTGTAAGGAGTCAAAAGGCCATAAACTTAGTTCTGGAGCACATGGAGTGTAAGAACAATGAGGTTAACCTTTAAGCTAACACCAGCTAATGCAGGCCGGACCAAGTCCGACTCAGCCGACCAGGTGATCAGAGAGCGAGAGCGCGTGAGAGAGCGTAAGAGAGAGAGCGTAAGAGAGAGAGAGAGAGAAAAAGCGTGAGAGAGAGAAAGAGAGCGTAAGAGAGTAAGAGCGAGAGAGAGAGCGTAAGAGAGAGAATGAGAGAGAGAGAAATGAGCCAACAGGTTCAGCGTTTTTAAAGAAACACTTTAAAGTCCCACTCCGATCATATTTTGAGCTATTTTTGAAACATTCTCAGTGGTCTTTAATTATGATTATGCCATTTTTAGCCAAAATCACAAAACCTGTGCCGTTTTCTGGGACTCCGCTTCAGCAGAGCTGCAGTAGCTCATAAGCAATTCGCCTCTGCGTTGTGGGCGGAGCCGTTGGCACAAACCTTTTTTTCTCCAATTTTTTTCATAGAAACATACCCACAAATGACGCCAGTTTTGAAGCTATATGTAGTGGACATCTAGTAGTACCAAGCAGTAACATCACAAGGCAGTAGATTTAAAGAAAGGGGCTGTTTTATTCAGCAATGTATTGCAACACGCTACAGCACACAGGTATTGATCCGCCATCGTCTTCTCTACTCCTCAGTATCTGAGCGGGTGGGGCGGAGCGCAGTAGGAGTTTGTAGTCCCGCCCAGTGGAGTTACTACGTAACAACTCCAGTCTTTAAGATATGTCATCTAGCATCAGAAAAATACCACAAGAACATGTTAATACCTAGAAAAACATGATTTTCATCTAAGTGGGTCTTTAAACCAATAATGAACGAGAGCTAACTCGTTAAAAACTCAATTTTCTTTATTTATCTCTGCCCAGACAAGATTAGCATAAATGAACCGATTCAGTCCTACTTTGCGTTGAGGGAGGTCCAGTCCAGGGAGGAGAGCAAAATGTGCCCGTAGTTGAGCAAGAAAAGGAAGAGTAATAAAAACCTACACAGGATTTTTTTAGGACTGTGTCCCAACTGCAGGCTGGATGGCCTGCAGGTTGAAGTCATAACGAACAGTCTTGGATCAGTCCGGATATCGCCCAAACTAGATACGCAAACAGCAAGGGCACTTCGAAGCTTTGAAATGAGGGTTCTTTCCGGTCCAGCAGGTCAGAACAAAAGAGAATCTTCACCAGTGAGATGTCCTCTTTGTAGCAGTAGTTTCTGCTAAGAAACTCTGCTGAGAACAGTTTGAAAATGGCCGCCACTACCACTCTTATAGGCCTTTTTCCGTGATGTCATCGTTGATGTCACCATTGGTGGCCACGGACCAATAGGAGTGTGTTGGGGGTCACCGCTAGGATTGCTGGGAAATGTGGTCTGCTGAGTCCATCTATGAAAAATTGCTTTCAGCCGTCCAACAGTCTGTTCATTTCATTTGATGAAAATGGAATCCCAACAAGCGTAACCCCCAATTAACTAATTACCACCGTTGAGACAGACAGTAAGGCAAGGCAATTTTATTTGTATAGCACACTTTCAACAACAAGGTGATTCAAGGTGCTTTACATGATTAGAGGTAAAATAAAATCATTAAAACACAAAGCATATGAAGTAAAAGCAGCAATAAAGAAAGGAGAACACACAGATACTTAAACAAAACATGATACAACAAAGCATTACTCAAATGCAGCTCTAAACAGATACGTTTTTAGTTCTGATTTAAAAGAACTCAGTGTTTCAGCAACTTTGGAGTTTTCTGGAAGTTTGTTCGGGATTAGAGGAGCAAAGAAACTGAAAGCTGGTTCTCCATGTTTGGTTCTAATTCTAGGGATGTTGAGTAGACTGGAATTAGAGGACCTGAGTGGTCTGGTAGGTTGGTATAGTAACTGCATATCTTTAATATACTTTGGTGCTAAGCCATTCACTGACTTATAAACTAGTAAAAGTATTTTGAAGTCTATTCTCTGAGCTACAGGGAGCCAGTGTAAGGACTTTAGAACTGGGGTGATGTGCTCTACTTTCCTGGTTCTAGGGAGGACGCGAGCAGCAGTGTTCTGGATCAGCTGCAGCTGTCTGATTGACTTTTTAGGCAGACCTGCGAAGACGCTGTTGCAGTAGTCAATCCGACTAAAGATAAACGCATGGATGAGTTTTTCTAGGTCCTGTTGCGACATCATACCTTTAATCCTAGAAATGTTCTTCAGGTGATAGAAGGCTGATCTTGTTATTGCCTTTAAGTGACCCTGGAGGTTCAGGTCTGAGTCCATTACTACACCTAAATTCCGAGCCTGATCAGTAGTTTCTAGCTGTATTAACTGAAGCTGTGTGCTAACTCTTGATCGTTCCTCTTTAGGTCCAAAAGTAATTACTTCTGTTTAGTTTCTATTCAGCTGGAGAAAGTTATGGCACATCCATTCATTGATTTGCTCGATGCATTTACTTAGGGTTTGAATTGGTTCAAAGTCACCTGGCGACATCATAATGTAAAGCTGAGTATCATCTGCATAGTTATGGTAGCTAATCGTGTTGGTTGTTATAATCTGGGCTAGTGGGAGCATGTAGATATTAAATAGAAAGGGCCCTAAGATGGAGCCTTGGGGCACCCCACATGTGATTTCTGTTCGTTCTGATGAAAAGTTTCCTATTGAAACAAAGAAGTCCCTGTTCTTTAGGTAGAAGTCAAACCAGCCAAGTACTGTACCGGAGAGTCCAACCCAGCTCTCCAGTCGTTCTAATAGTATATGATGATCAACAGTGTCAAATGCTGCACTGAGGTCCAACAGAACCAGTACTGTGGTTCTACCACAGTCTGTATTTATGTGGATGTCATTGAAAACTTTGACGAGGGCAGTCTCAGTGCTGTGGTGAGCACGGAAACCAGACTGAAAAACATCAAAGCGGTTGGTCATTGCTATGAAGCTATTTAACTGCTCAAACACAGCTTTTTCAATAATTTTACTGGTGAATGGAAGATTAGAGATTGGCCTGTAGTTCTGCATTAACAGTAGGGCATTCTAAAATATTAATTTCATATCCCAGATTTTTATGACTTTGGTAAAAAGCCAAAGTATTGATTTTGTAGTTTCCTAAAAAGAAAATATTTAATTGATTTAAGTTTCAGTCAACAGGAATGGGAGAGTCAGAATTTGATTTAACAACATTAAGCATGAATCCACGTATCAGGTTCAGGTTGTTGTTGGTGGTAGTATAATAGTATGGGAGAGTTCTTGGCCTAATTTGGCCCTCTTAGTTAAACATGACAACAAGTTAACTGTAGTTCAATGATCTCCACAGGCAAAAAACTCAATCCAACAAAGAATCTGGGATGTGGTGAAACTGGAGATTAGCTAAATCTGCAGCAACTGTGTGATGTGATCGTGTTAACATGGACCTAATTCTCTGAGGGATATTTCTGACACTTTGTTGAATCTATGCCACAAACAATTAAGGTAGTTCTTAAGGTAAAAGGGGGGTCCAACTCAATACCAGAGAAGAAATGTAAATCAGTCTGCAGTGGGTAAAACACATGAACACCAGTCAGAAGAGCACAATCTGTTATTTCAACCCACAAAACTTTAGTTTTTTTTATTATCAAAATGGAGAGACTAGAGACTAAGAGCATCATTTTAAACTACATTTAAAAAAATCATACACCCGAAACATCACAACAGGCCATGAAGAGTTTCTACTACCTCATGTCAAATCAACATGAGGTAGAAAGACATTTCATACCAATCAAATTATAGTACAGCATCAAATTAACTTAGAAAAAGAAAATGTGCAGTGACTAGAAGGTTCAACATTTTGTCTGAGGGTTCCAGATTGTTCTCCATCCTTTGGAGTGGCTTAAAACCCTGATGCTACAACAGGGTGGAAGACTTGACCTAATTCAGGGTCTCTTACTCTCATGCAAGTGGTGCTCATTACTTGGAATTCAAAGGGTATCTTTCCAGGGTGCAGTGGCATCTGATCCCCCGCCTGTACATGGAGTTTAGCAGAGAGATACAGAGCCAGAATATATTACTGTCAGACAAAGTGAAAAATTAAGTTATTCAGTTCTAGAAAGAAATATATTTACTAGCTCAAATCTGCAGTTACCCCATAATGCAGCCCATAGGAAAATGTTATTTAATTAGCTTCTTCTTCATGACCTACTTTTGCTTGAGATTAAACTAATCATCTGTGACCTGACATGTTCCTGAATGAAAACTTTATCAGCCCATGACGGAATGTTTTTAAGAAACCATTTAGAAGCTGTAAGGTTATGGTGATGATGACATACGAAGGAGGTTATGCGAAAGTAACGGCTGAGAAAGGTTTGCATCACCATGTTCACTCACTGAGTACGTAAACATGCACAGCTAAATCGAGCTTTTGGCAAAAATAGGACTAATAGCTTAACCAGAATGAGAGCCTTTATTCCAGTTTACATGTCTCCGAGACAGTCGAATTATTGAATTTAGTGCATTGGCCACTGTGACACTAGGTGACGACATGCACCCTTTCATGATGGATTTTTCCAGTTGGCTTGAAGTCACACTAAAGCCCCTTTCAAACAGGCCATGAAAAACGCTAATTTTCCGGACTTCGTCTGTTTTGCTTTTGTGTCTGAAAGCAATCTTCCGGACTTTGTCCGGATACCCTTTACTGGTAATTTTACAGATGAAGACCTAGTAACAAGTGCTGACTTTCTGCGATATGGTGTTTGCATTCAGTCAGGTAATGTTCCGCGAAAGCTGGAGGGGTGTGGGGCGGTGGGGGGCAGGGAACGTTCTGAGCGCACACATTGATGACGTATAAATGTCACTATTTTCCTTTCAGCTTCTTCATCGATGTCTCTTAAGCGTTTCCATGTGCGCAAAATTGCACACAGCAGATCTACTCGCAGGGCTCGTCTTTGTGATGTTTCGTCTACCATCTTTGCAATAATCCCTTTGTTTGGGGAAATGACATGTACACCCGCCGCACTAAGTTGATGTAATATCCATATACAACCCCCCACTCCCCCGCACCCCCCACCCCACAGACATTCATCAGGATCCTCCGGTACATTTCTTGCTGTGTGAAAGCAGCCGAAAGGCGATGTTCAGGACAAAAGTGGCGTGTTTGAAGACACAACTCCGGTTAAAGACCGGATGGAATTGTCCGCAAATATTCCAGAACTTCTGTCTGAAAACGGCTAGATAGTAAATAAATGCTGACAGCAGTGAAGCAGACAGAGTAAAAGATATGCACAATGAGCGACGAAATGGACGACAACGCTGCAGCCCAGTATATTTTGTAAGTACTGTACTGATTGTGTTACACTCGTTTTTTTGCTGTGTTGTTGTGTACCGGTGTTGTTACTCCCGCTTCTGCGGTCTCGTCACTTCCCGTGAAAAGCTCAGCTAAGCCATTGTTGGAGTTTACATGGAGAGACATTTTCTTTACCAATGGCATTATCTGGGTGCCTTAGCTCGATTACTCCAATTCCAGTTCGGTTCGACTTCAGTCGGACTGAGGCAAATACATGCAGTTCAAAAGTCCCACTTCAATCAGTCAAAGGCAATAATTCAACTTTCTCTTACATGCATGTAAACTAACTGTTTGGAGATGACTTTATGGTAAAAAAAAACTAAACAAAAAAAACTTACTAGTATTTATAAGAATACAACTATGAGACAGTCCAGATCTTGTGCATATTGGATATCCCGTTGTTGGGATTCATTTTTCATGAACGAACTGAACAGACCTCATTTCCCAGCATTTCTAGTGCTGTCCTCAATGTACTCCCATTGGTCTGTGGCCAATGATGACATTACAGAGTTTATTTAACCGTTGTGGCTATGTTGAACCCTGCCTTCCCTCTCTGACCCTCGGATGTGTAAGGAGGTGCAAATCGCTAGCAAAAACTCCCCTTTCTTGTTCTAAACCTGCGGGACCAGGGAAGAACTCTGCTCAAATCTTCAAAGTGTTACTGTCCAGCGTCTTGTAAGTGCAACCAGGAAAGCTTGCTGGCCACAAGAACTATTCCAAGGCAGTTCTTGAAGAAGACAGGACCCAGCAGAGTCGCAGCCTTGGCGGCCTTCAACGGAATCGCATTTCAGAAAAGATCTTGCTCGGATGGCGGCTTTTTGCCCAACCTTTTGACACTTTTCCCAATTTTTCTTCGAGACTGGCGTGTTTGACTCAGACCGGCAAGCCATCGTCAAAGTAGGGTCAATCCTGTTTTATTCATTTCTACTCTTAGGTGTCTGGTGACTTAGGTGACTTAGAGATCGTTCCTTGTTGGTTTAATGTGCTGAATCCACTGAAATTACTGTTTGCTCATTTAGCTTCGCCGCACACTGGTATTGAGTTGTTTATTTGCTGTGTGTTTGAAGCTGGTTGTATCTCAAAAGGGATTCACTGTATATTTATCTCTATCTACCTCTCCATTCTCCCCACACTCTCCCACATTCGAATGTATATTTTACACAGCGTCACATATGATCTGGCACTCCACACTCATAGCTGGACCGCATGGCTTCCATAATTTTATTGTTCTTTGTTCTCCACACTACTTGTATTATAAGCTAAGGCTATTACTCTTGCTAGCTTTAGCTGACCCCATTGTTAGCCAAGGCTAATATTGCTGTTCTTTGTTCTCCACACCATTTCCATTGTCAGCTAAGGCTATTACCCCCATTAGCTTTAGCTGACCAAATTGTTCGCCGAAGCTAATCCCATTGCCCTTTGCCCCACGATGTCTTTTGTTAGCGCCTTAGCTTTGCAGTGGGGAAAGCTAACGCGATCGCGCCCAGCTGTTAAACACCCGAATCCTTTCTTCAGCTCCTGCCCGCAGAACATATACACACACACACACACAAACCCTCCCTCCCTCCTTAATTTTGTGATAAATTGTGTTTTGAAATGATTCTAAATTGTTTTAAAGATAAGTTTTCTGTGTTTTGTCCTGTGTGTTGGTGCAATTATTGTCCACAGCGTGTGACCTTATCCTTCTAGAAGAGACTGGTTGTCTGGTATAGACTAAGTCTTAAAGAACTGGTGCCCCGATCTTTAATTAGCAGATTAAAGCTTGAATTTCATCAATAATTATATCAATGTTTATTTCTTGAGCATAGTTCTTGATGCTTATGTAAACCAGACATTTATCGCATTTGCTGTGTCACAACGTGCCTTCAAGATAGTTGTATAGTATGTTAACTTGTGGATGGTACACAGAATTAACAACAAGAAAAGAGATCAAGACTGCAGAACAGTTAGCACCACATAAAACAACCCCTTTTCCACTGCCCAATTTATCTAAATTACAGAAATTTAAGATGATCTTAGTGGACTCTCTTTATGAGACTTTAGATGTCATTTTATTATTGTATTGAAACTTGGTGGATTTACTCTGGGAGAATTAGGTTTGAAGTCAGCACAGTGGTGAGAAAAAGAGTTTACATAAACCAAACATGACACCCCCAGGTTAATAATCTGCTCAATACTAAAGGAATTAGGAGCTTTGGATGTTAAATATGTAATGTTAAAGAAAATATTTTAAAGTTAACAAACGATGTAAATTTAAGAACCTCAACATTTTGTATCAAACTGTTTTATGTTTTTTTTTGTTCTTCAGAGTAAAGGTGAAAAAAAGAGACAGAAACCAAAAACGACTGATGCTAAGATTACTGGCACAAACCAGATCCTTGTTTACACTGTTAGGAAACATGCATTCCTAAAAAATGTTTAACTGAATCCAAAGTGTTGTACAGAAGAAGTTATGATAGAGATTCTTTTAAGCTCTTTTTCTATATAAATTGCTGTGAACTTGCTTACTACCTCTTGGTTTTGAACTAATTAAGAAAATCTCATTTTTATCATACTGTTATTGATTAGATTTCATTGATTAGATTAGATCTAATGTTAGGAGCTCAATGAGTACAGGCTTCCAGGCCCCATGTGGATGGGCTTTTACTGATGCCACCACACGCTGCCACCATGGTAACATACCACCATGACCTTCCAGCTCACGTTTTCTGCATACTCAAAATCGTCTGAGACCTATCACGACCAACAGTATGCCCCAGGGTTTAATTTTAGGCACAGTGCTTTTTAACCTTTATACGCTCCCTTTTCACAGTTATCCTGATGATACACAGTTGTACATGTCAGTGTGTCCCAATGACACACGGCCAATGAATACCCTTTTTAACTGCATTTTAGACATTAAATCCTCGATGGCAGAAAACTTTCTCCAGCTCAACTACGACAAAACTGAAGTTTAGTCATCGGTCCTGAGGCTCAGAGAAACCCTTACCAAAACTGCAATTACTGTCTTTTAATCTTTCTTTACAAGTGAAGAACCTGGACGTGATTTTTGATTCTGAACTGACTTTTATCCCCCATATTAAAAACATTACTAAAATAGGTTTTTATCATCTAAAGAACATTACCAGAGTCCGCCCCATTCTTTCTCGGGCCAACATGGAGACACTGACACATGCTTTCAGCAGCACATGTCCTGATGAAGACCAGGAGCTGGGTGCGACAACAGCTTTTGTTATTAAAGGTGAACACTATGGAAAGCTTAACGGCAGCAACACTGTTTCTGTCTGCAGTGTGGGATCCTTTTGGATTGTATGCTACCAATGGTGACAACGGTGAGAAAGATGTGGATGCAGACTACTCGAGCAAATTATCAACCTCTGTTGTACCATCCAAGCAACAGTAAATACCTATTCCTCATGCTGTATTGATGAACTATAACGCTTTTTCTGGAACACGTCACAGTAAACTAATAGCAACACTACAAGTTTGCACAACATGTTATACTGAAGAGAAAAGGTCAGAAATAAAGCATGGGATGTTTGACAGTCAACAACATGCAGCTTCACACTGCTAGATAGCTTGCAGTTGATTGAAGTGACTGAGCTGGTCCTCTTTCCAGAAACTTATGTAGAGATGTTATGTTGCTCAGTCCTGCTATGTCCCGCCCTCCTTAGTTACTATTGCTAAGTTGCCACAGCTAACTGCAAGTTTACAATGAGAGCAGTCAGTGCTCACACCATTCTTAACCATTCCTCCATTTGGTGGGGGTAATGAGATGTGCCAGGGCAGA
This sequence comes from Valencia hispanica, assembly GCA_963556495.2. Classification (NCBI taxonomy): domain Eukaryota; kingdom Metazoa; phylum Chordata; class Actinopteri; order Cyprinodontiformes; family Valenciidae; genus Valencia; species Valencia hispanica. The sequence goes on from OY747715.1 coordinate 47,354,167, forward strand.
AGGCAGCCGAAATTCCAACCTGACAGATACACAGGAACAACAGACACAGTCATACATTCCCTCCCTTTTACGCACACATATATTCTCATCAGCACACCCAGGTTGAGTTCCGCCGCCATCCCCCCGTACCCCATAGGGGGAGAGCACTTGCAGCTAGATAGTAACATCCTCTCCGCCAATAAGGGAGGTACCCAGCACCCCCAATGCATAGAAGGCCCCCGTGCCCAGGCAGGAACCTAGGGTACGCGCCAGCCCAAAACCCCGGCGATATGCCCAACCGGGCCAGGAACAGACCGATAGCCCGGCCGGCCGGCCGACACACAGGGATCCACCACCCCCTATCCCAGGCAGAGCGACTCAGTATTGGGAATGCAGTGTTATGCGTTTCACTGAGACATGGCTGCAGAATCATATCCCCGACTCCAACTTCTCTCTGCCAGGCTTCCTGACTGTATGAGCAGACAGAGATCTGAAGAGGAGCAGGAAAAGAAAATGAGGTGGCGTAGCAGTGCTTGTCAACAACAGATGGTGTCATCCAGGACATGTTACTGTGAAGTGTTGCCTCTGCAGCTCAGATATTGAACTCTTGGCAGTAGGTTTTTGTCCATAATATTTACCAAGAGTTCAGAAGTGTTATTTTGGCAGTTGTTAACATTTCACCTTCAGCTGTTGCCAACAATGCATGTAATGTCATTAGTTCCGTTGTCGCCAAGCTGCAGATCCAGCACCCCAATGTATTTGTGGCAATATCTGGTGATTTTAATCATGCCTTGCTCTCGTCTACACTTCCAACCTTTCAACAGTTTGTCAGCTGCTCCACAAGAGAAAACAAGACCTTGGATTTGTTTTATGCAAATGTAAACAATGCATGCACGTCCAAATAAGAGCTCCTATGGGAGAATCAGATCACAATCTTGTTTGTCTTTGCTCAGAATATAATCCCCTTGTTCAGAGGCAACCTGTGACAAAGATAACTGTGAGAAAATGGTCACAAGAAGCTGAAGAAGCTCTGCGGGGTTATTTTGAGACCACAGACTGGATGTTTCTTTGCCATGCACATGGAGAGGACAATAATGACATGACTGAGTGTGTGATTGACTATATAAACTTCTGTATGGACAACATCCCCACCAGAACAGTGAGATGTTTCCCCAATAACAAACCCTGGATCACCAGTGACCTGAAGGAACTGCTAAACAAGAAAAAAAGAGCCTTCAGGGAGGGAGACAGGGAATTATTGAGGAGTATATAGAAGCAACTTAAGGTCAAGATCAGAGACAGCAAAGAGACATACAGGAAGAAGCTGGAGAACAAACAACAGAGGAACAATATCAGAGATGTCTGATCAGCAATGAAAAAGATCACAGGCTTTAAGCACAGGAAGGATTGGAGAGATGGAAGTCTGGACAGAACCAGTGAACTGAACACAATCTTAAACAGGTTCAGTTCTGGAACTAGCTCAGCATCACCCTCCCCTGTCCCCAGCCAAACAGACATCCCACCCTCCCCTTACTGACAGCTTTTCTGTCACACCTCAGATGTTTTATCCTTCACCTCGGTCATGGACTCTTCTGATTGCACAAGATTGTCTTCAACCAAGTCAAGAGATGCTGCTACCCCATTTACCTCCCCCTCCTACTTTTCTGTCTCTAAAAGTCAGGTGAAGACGCAGCTGGGGAGATAGACAAGAAGCTGAATACAGAGAGCTGGTGGACCGCTATGTGACATGGTGTGGAAACAATCGTCTTACCTTGAATGTGAACAAAACAAAGGAGATGATTGAAGATTTCAGAAGAAACAGGGATAAGTCAAACATTGTTTCCATTATGGGTGAAGAAGTGGATGTGGTTGAGGAGTATAAATACTTAGGTGTTCACCTGGACAACAGACTGGACTAGAGGCGCAACAGTGAAGCCTTCTACAAGAAGGGACAGAACAGACTGTACTTTTTGAAGAAGCTTAGGTCCTTCAAGTTTTGCAGCATCTTGCTGCAAATCTTCTACAAGTCTGTTGTGGAGAGTGTAATCTCTTCAGCCATCATCTCTTGGGGTATCAGCATCAGAGCCAGGGACTTAAAAAGGCTAAACAACCTGATAAATAAGGCTGGTTCTGTTCTGGGGACAACTGTGGAACATCTGGAGATGATGAAGCAAAGAGGGATTCTTCATAAAATCAAAAAGAATATAGACAACCCTGAGGATCATCTTCATAAGACTATCCTTCAACAACAGAGTGTGTTCAGTCAGAGGCTTCTTCAGTTTCGCTGCAACACAGACCGCTACAGGAAATCGTTCCTGCCCACAGCCATCATCATCTACAACTCCTTCAAGAATTAATTGTTTGAGCAACAACATCACTTAATTTCCCTTTGGGATCAATAAAGTACTTTTCAATTGAATAAAATCCCCAAGGGACCTTTAATCTTCTTTGGTGCTGCTCATATGATACTTCTTTAACATTTCATTCCAGTTTATTCTTGATATTTTGTTCTGGATGCTACATCTGTCTGCTAGTCCTATTGTAAAACATGATCATGTACTCAGAGTATGATGTTTAATTAAAAATGCTCCTGTTAGGTAAAATAATAATGTTGTATTATTATTTTCTTAGGGTGTCTTTCTAATGTACTTTTTAAATGTCATTTTGGTTTCAGTCACATGCTCATTTGCATGACATCCTGTTCTTTTAATATGTTAATGAAGTGTGACTAAATAAAGAGAGACTGCAGAGGGGGTGCTCTTCGAGACCAGAGACTATGACACTGGGAGGCTGAGAACAGACAGACACGGTTGGCTCATTCCTTATAGTATTTTTCTGGTCTCCCTCTGCAGAACTGATTATCCACATCCACCTCTGCAGAGCTTATTGACTCCATATTCTCTCCGACCCTTGTGTGTGATTCTTTGTAGGTCAACCACTTTTTTAACCTAACATCTTGGTGCCGTGACTCGACGTACGGAGCACTCCCGCTGGTGGTCTCCGTCGAAGGGCTGTTCTTGACCTCCAGATCGCTGAATTGCTGCACTGGCCGGCTGCATAACTTCCACGAGGACCCCCTGCGCGTGCTCCCGTGCGATCGATTCGGTTTGAATCACTCGCTTAGGGGGGAGATTGTGAGTACGTCTTTGTTGTGCACCTTCACATAAAAATAAAAAAAACAATTCTAAGATAGTCAGGGTATATTCCTCTGTTTGGGCCTAAAGGACGCTTTAGCCTCTCTGATAAAATATCAGGTGTTGATCCTTAAGTGATTAATGCGTTAATTACTACAGCAAAAGGGTGTAACGGTACAGGTTTGCGAACCTGTCCACCTCGAAAAAACTTAAACAGACATAGTTAAAAATAGCACGTGTGTGGGCTGATGAAACAGAGAAAAGGAAGCAAAATATAAAAAACAGAAAAAAAACAAACAAAGGCTCTAAAGATGAGGCTTTTCTTATGAAAAAGCTCGGTGACGAACTCACACTGTGTCCTCCTCCTTATGCACCTCTACCTACAGCCCAGACAGACCCCCCTGGGGCTGTTGGAGGAGTACCTTATGCACCTCCACCAACACCCCCATCAGACCAGCCTGGGGCTTTAGGGGAAGGTCTATATCCTCCTGTTCCAAGAGATTAATTTGCAATTGAAGAAAAAACAGATGGTACCACAATAAAACAAAGACTTAGAATTACAAAGAAGTCAGGTCCAAAAAAATCTGAGGATAAGTCTTATGAGAGTGAACCAGAGGACTCAATAGATGTTAACCCTATGATTCAAGTACCATCTGCCGATGGCACTCCGAGATATGTTTTTAGACCATGGTCACTTAAAGACGTTAAAGAGGTTGTAGAACAAATCACCAGCCATAAGGAGGATCCAGAAAAATGGACAGAGGATATGGTTGATGTGGTCAAATCCTACCGGTTAAACGGTCATGAATTAGGACAGGCTATGGCTGCATCGTTGGGAAAAGACTGGCACCATGTAGGAGGAAATTACAAAGGAAGAGATGCTGCCGGAGTTGTGTTACAATTTCAGAATGATTTCCAGGGAGCACTAAAGCAACAATTTGATGCAGTAGCGGTTAAAGTTCGTGCACAGTTTAAAAAGAAACCAGATTATGGGGATATGGCCTCCATAAAACAGAAGCCTGGGGAAACTGTAGATGATTTTAAATACAGATACCAAAAAGAACATGATATCCACAGTGGCCTAACTAAAGAGGGTGGTGATGATACTCCATATATGCGGCATTTGTGTAATGGTCTGCTACATAGTTTCCACCCCACTATCACTAATTGGATTAAAAATCACCTTCTGACATGGGAAACTTGCGACCTTACTACCCTTATGGCCAATGGACGTTTTGCAGAAGGTGTCATGGAAAGAAAAGGGAAGAAACCAAAACCTCCAGACTCCGACACACAGGTATTTCACACCCAGCTTGAAGACGATGAGGGGGAAGTTTATTATCAAAGTGACAACCACAACAAAGGAAGGGGGTTTAGACCACGAAGGAAAACACATCATCACACACCCCAGGGTTCATGGAGACATCAAGGTGGCCACACTGCCCCCACGTGTTGGATCTGCGGGAAAGTAGGCCACATTTCAAATGAATGTAGCAGAGGCAGAGGCCGAGAAGGGGGCAGAGGGCGAGGTCAGATCCATACACAGGGTCCAACTGCCCCAGACCACTCGCAGTTCACACAGCAATGACTAGATACTTTTACCGCCTCTAATGAGGTGGTGGATTGCTGTGGGGCCTGGGAATTACTTAAGGTTCTGAAAGAGAAGCCTTACATAACACTTAAAATTAATGAACAAATGGTAGAGCTCCTTTGTGACACTGGAGCTTGCAGAACAGTGATCTCCTCTGGCGTTAATCTGCCAGAATCTAAAGAAAGCATTTTGGTCAAATCAGCAGATGGTGCTACTACGCGCTCATTTTTATCTAAACCAGTGTTAATAACAGATCCAAAAACTAGGTTTAGTTCTAAAAACTCAATAGTCATTTCACCACAATGTCCACTCAATTTGTTGGGCAGAGACTTAATGTCAGCCCTAAAAATCTCAATTATCCCAGTGGGAGACGGCATGAGAGCTGTGAGAACAGGAAAGGATGACATTTACCTAAATACAACTCATAGACCACAGGGACTCGGTCTGTACTATTTTTTACGAGTTGAACCTAAAGAAAACCTTAAAGATACAACAACAATGATGGACACAGCTTTGCAGGTAGTTCCTGAACCCGACAAACAAATCATGGCTACATCACAGTTACATGTGACTATGGCTCTGAGGCCTGAACCTGATCCCAAGTTCCAAGACTATTTTATGCAACTCTCACCTGCTGTAGTGTTCACCTCACACATCATTACTGATGGAAAATCTGTTTCAGCTGCCTCAGTAACACTGTCTACCAGCCTTAAACCATTCTTCGATTTGCCTACAGATCCGCATATATCCCTGACAAAAAGCAGTACATCACGTTGGAAAGATTTGGGATATATGGTGCGAAAAGCAAATAAAGCCACAGATTTTAAAACTTTGCAAGAAAATAAAGAAGATCATTGGCAATACAGTGAATCCACAGGTTTATATAGACTGCCCCTTATCATGCCACTCCACTGCACCACTCAAGTTGCACCACTAGAATGACCAGAACCAGACACCATCTTATTGACTGAAGAGGAAGAAAAGCAACTCAAAGAAGTCCCTGACACATTATGGTCTAAAAGCCCCACTGATGTGGGCCTACTCTCATCCATTGCTCCCATTCAAATAACTGCTAAATCACATTTTACACCCAGACTGAGACAATATCCGCTCTCTGCGGAAGCAGAGTTAGGAATTACACAGACCACAGAACAGGAACTTATAGATCAGACTGTTTTGAAAGACATGCAAACAAACGCTCCCTCTTCTGAAAAACAATTATGGAAAACAAAAGGTGCCATTCTAAACAAAAATGGACTTTATGAAGTTCGTAATAAACCCATCCTACCCAAATCACTGTTTAAAGCTGCTGCGCTTGTGAGCCATGGGCCTTGCCATGTCTCCACAGGGGGGATGGTATCAATAATACAGCAACACTTTACAACATACAACCTTGAAACATACTTAAAACATTTTTGCAAAACATGCCTAACATCTATCAAACACAACCCACAAGGGAATATGAGACCCAAGCGAGGCCAATTTCCTCAACCAGCCTACCCATTCCACACAATCCACATGGATTTCATTGAACTAACACAGAGCGGTTCATACAAATATTGCTTAGTAATAATTGACGCTTTCTCCAAATGGCTGGAAATAATTCCCACTGCAAAGAATGATGCTCTAACAGTGGCAAAAGCACTATGTAAAACTATCATTGCAAACTATGGTATTCCACAAGTAATATATTCAGATAATGGACCACATTTTGTGAATGAGGTTATTCAAAATAGGGCAAAATATTTAGACATCCAACTAAAAAAATCATTGTGCCTATCACCCCCAAAGTGCAGGTTTAGTAGAAAGACATAATGGGATCATCAAAAGCAGACTCAGGAAATGCATGGCAGAGACTAGAAGACCATGGCCTGAGTGTTTGGACCTAGTAAAACTTTACATGAGAATCATGCCAACAAACCAAGGTTTAACACCTTTTGAAATCATTTATGGCAGACCTTACAGGTTACCTCTAGTTGCGCCTGATTTGCAAAAAGCAGACAAAGAACTCACATTAGCTGATTACATGAGGAAAATTATCCTAGCCAAAGAAGTGCAAAACGCACACAATCTGCCTATCTCTCCTTCTGTTTTGCAGGATCCCGAAAAGCCAATCAAACCTGGAGACTGGGTATTCATCAAGGTGATTAAAAGGAAGAACTGGACGAGTCCCCGCTGGGAAGGACCTTTTGAAGTCCTGCTGACCACGCCCACGGCTGTGAAAATTGCTGAGAGACCCTCGTGGATACACATCTCACACTGCAAATTGCAAAGGCAATTAGGGGACTAGACACGGGACAGTGGGGAAGTCTGGGCTACAAAGGACAGAGTGACCAATAGGGCCTCTGGTCTCAAACCCAGCAGAACAGCATCCCTGTCCCCTTAGTGGTCAAACCTCTGTTTTGGAGGGCTAGTCCTCTTATTTGCCTCTAGCCAACATGAAACTAGTTTGGCTCCACTCCTGTCTGGCAGTTTGCCTGCCTCTATTCCACTGCTTTTTCCTCACACCTGATGACGCCCAGACATCAAAGGAAAGAAGAGCTAAAATTCTAACCCACCATGCGTTCAAGAACACCTGGTACCAAATAGTTAATTTGACTGCAAAACGTTTAGGTTTCAATACCAGCTGTTATGTCTGTTCATGGATCCCACACCATTCTGAAGAAGTCTCATCGATGACTGCTGTCCCAACCACCTTAAATAATACCATATGTCTGCTATACAAATTAACTATAACAACTGTTGGAACAGACTGTTCCACCTTACCTCACTGCTGCACTGCTGAGAACAACAGGACATGGTCCCAGCCTGGTGACTTTTCCAAAAAAACGAATGCTTCAGTTGCCAAAGGAATCAACTTACTACGCCTTACTGGAAAAGACACTTTCTGTTTTTCAGTCCCTTGTAACAACAAACATGCATTTTTAGGAAATTCCATCTGTGAGGACACGCTACCCTTGTCAGCGACCCAGACGAAAATGGCGTATAAACCACTGGATGACGATTGGAAACACCTGTGCCAAGATACATAACCCTCAACACCACTCGACTTCAAGACAAGATAAAGTGGTTTCAAAACCACTGTCAAAAGAGGAACCCATCTCCTAGAGGTTCCCTCCCAATTTGGCATGGGAACGCCTGACGGATACATCTGGAAGTGTGGTCACACTTTCTATCTCTACCTACCTAATGATTGGTGTGGCACATGCAGTTTGGCTCGACTGCAATCCTCCTCATACATCATAACAGAAAACGGAGCACCTTCTAAACCTACAGAGCTGAATAAACGGGAATTCAACCCTCCACAAGTGTTCAACCCATTCTCTGACAATGGTGGACGAAAACCTCTCTACAGTGATGCAAAAGGAATCTTCCACACCATGTTCCCACCTGTTGGAGTTGCAAGCCTGACAAAACGGATGAACGAGGTTTGGTGGACTTTGGAAAACATCACAGACATCCTTGCTGAAATGTCCAACCTGCTGACCAACGATCCTGAAAAACTGGCGATGAAGACCATGCTGATGCAACATCGGGTAGCTCTGGACACTCTTTTTGCTTCTGAAGGTGGACTTTGTACTGTAATTGGTGAACATTGTACTTACATTCCTAGTACACATGATAATTGGACTCTCATTCATGACCGGGTGCAGGGATTAACTGACTTTTTAAAATCACAAGAAAGCAGTAATGGACAATGGGATCTCATGGGCTGGCTGACAACTAGCAGGTGGTATCAGGTTCTTTAAAAATAGCTATGCCATTCATTGTAATTTTGATACTTTTCTGCATTTTTGTTAGTTGTGTTCTCCCATGTATAAAACAAATTATGAATAAGATGATAACTAACACAATGGTCCAATACTCTCTTCTTAATCAGAGGCTTGAAGATGAAGACAGAAATGAAGAAGAAGATGGGGTGTAATTAACATGTGTAAAAACCTTTTTATGATTCCATTAATCTAAACTACTGTTCAGGTAGCGATTAATTGGATGATGTCTAGGTGAAGCTCGCATTAATATCTTTTTGAAATTGCTACATACTTTTGCAATTTCTTTGTTGTATGTCTTATTATTATTATTATTTTTTATTATTATTTATTTATTTGGGATGCTACTTATTTTGCAACCTTTTGTTGTCTGGTTTTTATGATTCTTATATTTTTACATTATTGGAGTTGTTACCTATTTTACAACTTTTTGTTGTTGGTGATCACATTTAAAAACCACATTTCAGGGGGGAAATGTTAGGTAAAATAATAATGTATTATTATTTTCTTAGGGTATCTTTCTAATGTACTTTTTAAATGTCATTTTGGTTTCAGTCACATGCTCATTTGCATGACATCCTGTTCTTTTAATATGTTAATGAAGTGTGACTAAATAAAGAGAGACTGCAGAGGGGGTGCTCTTCGAGACCAGAGACTGGGAGGCTGAGAACAGACAGACACGGTTGGCTCATTCCTTATAGTATTTTTCTGGTCTCTCTCTGCAGAACTGATTATCCACATCCACCTCTGCAGAGCTTATTGACTCCATATTCTCTCCGACCCGTGTGTGTGATTCTTTGTAGGTCAACCACCTTCTTAACCTAACAGCTCCTGATGCAATACAGTTGTCTTAATTTAGTAATGCAATGCAGTTGTATTCATTTAGTAATCATTTTAATTGTGTAAATGACTAAAAACACAGCAGCGTTGGATGTAATTAGAGATTCATACAGACTTGTTCAACATTTGGTGGTTAATTTTGTTTATGTCCTCTAAATAATAAAATCTTATTTAAACCCAGACCCCACAGCAATTAATCATTTTCATTAAGGATGCAGCAAAATGTAACAATATTTAGAAGATCAGGAATTAAAGAAACAATAGTTGCATTAGTTTATTAGACAAACTTTGGTAAAAAACATGTATTTTTTTCACCAGTGACCTTTAAAGACTTATCTTCAGTGTGTGTCTTTTGAGGACACCAAAGTGTTTTTGAGCCTCTTACCTCCTGCTGATAAGCAGGAATTAGGAGGACTTTCTATGTTAGTTAAAACAGTTGATTGAACAAGCCTCTCTTACATCAAATGGAGGCTTCGAGCCTTAATGGCTGTTCTCCTTGCATAATAAGTGAAGTTTCTGTATTGTATAGAGCAACTTGCCATGTGTGTCCACACATGTCACATCAACCAAACGTATGCTTAGAATCTTGATTTGATTGACTAAGTAATTGGGGTGGGTGATACAGACTTTTTATAATCATATTTTGTGGTGTTTGTTGTGATAACGGTAAAACTGACAATAAAAAACCCGTCACGGTTTCTTTGCAGTCTCTTTTGGGCAGAGGTGTCAAACGTATTTACATTCATTACTCAAGTAGAAGTATAGATACTAGGGTTTAAAAACACTTCTGTAGAAGTTGAAGTATCAAGTCAAGTTTTTTACTCAAGTTAAAGTAAAAAGGTACTGGATTCAAAACTACTTGAAGTATAAAAGTCAAAATAATGAAATTTAAAAAATGACATTAAAGATTAAAGCTTAAGCCACAGCTACCCCAAAAAATTTTTTTCTCTCAGGCTGACAGAACAATTCCATGGTACAGTACAGCCATAATATTACCGTAAATCGATCCGTAAGTTCAGTAAATAATATAAGCTACCTTTTTGAAATTTGCACTCAACATGTATGAACAAAATGCCTTGAAATTAGCCGCATGTCTCTTTAAGAGTCTCGCACACTTTCCCTTTGGCACGCTGTCTTCAACGTCATCACAACATTCTCCACATGGGCATGAAGCATTACAGTCAGTGTTGCCAACTTAGCGACTTTGTCGCCATTTCTAACAACTTTTCAGACCCCCTTAACGACTTTTTTCCCAAAAAGCGCCTAGCGACAAATCTAGCGACATTTCTGACCACCCTTTGCTACTTTCTGTGAAACTTTGTCGCCAATATTTCCTGCAGTTTAGAGACCCAACTTGCTCCTTCCCGACGCTCAGAAAGGGAATGATCTGCACATGTGTATGCTGCATGATCAGACTATGTCCACTGAACAATCATAAACCTTTTTCGTTTCATTTCATCCACTCACAAACGAAGTTGTTTGGTAGTTAATGTTAATTCAAAAGTAAAAAATAAACCTGCATGTATATAAGACCGATCTTTCAACGTGAATTAAGGCAGAAGCTTGTCTGTAGTACGCTGCATCAGCATCTCACACCTGTGGTGCATTCAAGGAACGTTTGAAATGTATGGTGAGTTCAAAAACGTAGGACATTTAAAAACTTATGACAAAAACCCCCCACTGAAAATAATACCATAAGCAATAAACTTCTGTTTAATGGCAGTTGGTAAGAAACATTTGATGCATTCTAAATATGCCCTACTTATTTTTTACAAAGTACTAAAAAACAAACAACTATATTCTCTGTATTAATTTCGTCTTCTTGAGATATCTCAGCAAAACATTTTTTTTTCCCGAACTTTAAATTTTGTTTAAAAAGGTCTTTGATGTCCAGTTGCAATTTGATATTGTGTAAATTTTGTACCAGTTTTCTCAACAGTTTACTTCAGGCAACATAATAGAACATGTTCCACAGTCTCTTCTTGAAGACAGAACTCACATTTCCCTGTAGCATGTTTCCCCTGTTTAAATAATGTATTGTTTAACCCTGTAATCCTATTCTAAATATAATTATTTCCTCCTTTCTGTTTTATTCATCATCACGTGATGACATCATCATCATGCAAATTAGCGTATTACGTCACCTGGAGACATGTAGCGACTTTCTGGGGCAACTTCAGCTACTTTCTGTCGGAGACAATTGGCAACACTGATTACCGTACTGCACCATCTTGAAAAGTTGCAACTAAAGTTGCAATGTTTTTATGTGTGATTTTCTTTTATGTTTTGCCAATTACCTGAAAATTTGTTCGAAATTAGCCTTGAGGTCGGTCGAAACAGTTTTTAATAATTAACTCAGCAAATCTACAAAGTAATTGAAAGTACAGCTCCTGTCATTCACATAAAAACTGCTCACCTGAAAACTTGTTGCTCGCTGCTGTTGTCTGTGTGTCATCATTTACAGCTGATCATTTTCTCATCGGACATACACAAATTACGTAGGTGACCCATTTTGGATTAAAAACCGCAAATTTTGCCAACAGGTGACAGATTTTCATGACTGAAATGAGAAAACTGTACCCCAGAGAACCTATATAATGAACCGATCTCGATCCCCCTCACATAAGAAACGGAGTGTACATGATATGCGACCCCGTCAGATGAAAGATAATGAAAGGGAGAGTCTGGTAAAAGGTGCAGTAAAGTTGCATTAATTGAATAAAATTGCAAGACGTGCAGAATTCGCGGGGATATGCTGAATTTGCGTTAATAGTTTCGATCGCAACATCGCGAATTCCTGGAAGGACTGAATAATAAACACGAGCTACAGTGCACGGATTTAACTCTGAATTAGCCTAAGCCATGTTGTTCTAACAAGCTGAATCAGAGCATTTCCACTTACTGGTGTTGGCTCTGAAGAAACACTCTTGAGAGTGGGGATTGCATCGTTCTTCAACGTCAACTTGCCTACTAATCCACTGTTAAATAAACTTTTGTTCTGGAAGCAATCTTCTGTGAAATGGCCGGCAAAAACAAAGCAAATCTTCTTGGGAGGAGGGTCGTTTTCAAAAATGAATACCAAACATTTTTGAGAAACAGCCTCATTTTTTGAAAAACTAAAAAGAGGGCAGTCGTCCTGGCATCCAAAAATACTTTTTTTTCCAGGAAGGCATTATGCAATTTGGAAAAGTAAATAGCTATATAGTAGTAATATCCACAGGTGCTAGCTGATTGCTGTTGACCTGGTGCTTTTCTGCTTGGGGAGCGGGGGAGGGAGGGCTTTGGAGAGACGTGAGCGGTAATCAAAATATCGGTGTGTTGCAAGGAGGTGAGGGCGTAGGTTACCTAGGAGGAATCAGGCGTACAGCGCTTAAAATGGCGGCCGCGAGAGTTTCCAAAGATTACTCAAAAATACATAAATTTCCAAAAGAAAAACTTTAGGCATTTTTTAAGGAGGGAATGACAACAATGTGATGAAAAACTTAGAAAAGTCGATTTTACATGCCCCGCCTCCCTTTAATATTAATATACTAGGCTACCTGTTTCATCTGCATATATGTCCATTAAAATTTATGCATTTTAGTGCAATGCAAATAGATTAAAGAAAAATATGTGGACTACTGAGCATTAATAAGTATTTCTTGGAGTGGAAGATATGCCACCGGCATCTTTGAACTTTGAGCATACGTCTGCTTTGTCATGGCTGAACTTTGAAGTGGTTTGTGTAATACACCAGTGGTCCCCAAACTTTTTTTCACCACGGACCGGTTTAATATCAGACAATATTTTCACAGACCGGCATTTAAGGTGTGGCGGATAAATGATAACGGACGGTATAAAAACGAGTTATTTTTAAAATTATAAAAATAGACGTAAATCCAATGTGTATTCCCAGCATTATTAACAACGTCCTCCTAACATCGAGCAGACAGCATAACGTGAGTAACACTCAGCCCCCTAACGCTCTCTGGTCGCCATGGTAACATATAAACATACCTTTAATAATTCAAGATTTAACACAAAAACAAATACAAAGTGCATGAAAAATCTAACTCACCACAACGCTGAATCAGTGAGAGCCTTGGGCCTTTTCCCCTTTCGAAATAAATGATTGAGAGACATTTGTGTTCTATCCATCTTGCTAGCTTGTTGGATTAATTTTAGCGGTAGCCTAACTATCACGTGACCAATACAAGCCTCTTGACGTGTCAAGACTGAGCTATGCAACGTGGATATCCGGTCATTTTTCAAAATAAAACAGCGGTCATCCTCGGATAATAAATAAAATGGAAATACTGGAAGTTATTTATTCTTTATGTGTGGCCCGCGGCTTGGTGCCACATGACCCACGGACCGGTACTGGTCCGCGACCCGGGGGTTGAGGACCACTGCAATACACAGCCAGAGTGCCACACTGAAGACTGGAACTACAAGCTCCACTTCAGCCAAAGTTTTGAAATCAAGGATTATTTCTCTGATTGAAGTGATCAGAAGTCGAAATAACTCCCTGAACCCAGCTTCATATCGTTTCAGCAGCAGAAAATGTCGTAGCATGCGTTCTTTTGCAAGGCTGGTTGGTATGACACCCGGCTATTTAAAGCACGTCTTTAACTAGCCGCACCGGTAACAGTCGCGTTCCAAAGGCTCTCGGTCTGAGATGATGCTCGGATGGATTCATGGGAATCTTTTTATTATTAATTTATTGATTCAGTTACTTGTACTGAACTCCAAGCTAAAAATGTCTGCACAACTGCACCAAAATGACAAGTGGCCGTCAAATGTTCACCGTTTAAAAAAAACAGACGAATATGGAAAATATGCGGTTAACACGACCCCTGTGTGCGGCGTATGCAATGAATCACATACAAGCAGGGTGTCAGAATGGTAGAGGTTTAAAACTATTATTGAACCGCAGTCAAATTCTATCCAGTTGGCGCATTTTTTGGATAGGTTTTTCTGTGTGTACTTTTTAATAAAAGACTAAATCAAACAGGAGTAACGAGGCTATTTTTAAAATGTAAGTAGTAGAAAGTACAGATAATTGTGTAAAAATGTAAGTAGTAGAAGTAAAAAGTAGGCCAATAGATAATTACTTTAGTGAAGTATAAATACTCAAAATTTCTACTTAAGTAAGGTAATGAAGTATTTGTACTTCGTTACTTGACACCTTTGCTTTTGGGTAACTGTTGCATGTCACAGCAATTATAGCACCGCAAACACAAATGCGTTTTTTAGAAAACACCCCGATGTCTAACAAGGCTGCTTTGGGACACCAGTTACATAAATATGCATTTCTATCACTAAACTACACACAAAAACTGCATTAAATCATATTTTTTGAATTTATTCATATTTATTGCTGATCTTGTCCTTGTAAAAAATATTACTGGTATATAAAATTGGGTAATTCTCCATTTCAAGGATTAACATTTTGTTGTCCAAGATGAAAAACCAACAAATGGTGTCACCGGTGATTGCGTCTTGTTTTGTTTTTTCATAATTAAGCAATAGGAAATCTGCACGTGTCTTATTTTGAAATTTGCCAGATGCTTTACACTGCTTCAGTGTCTGATTATCTGTTTAGTCTGATCTAAACTGCTGAGTTTGAGGTGTTCTGGAAGTGTAGCGCATAGAAAATAGACTTGCCGCGTAAATGAAAGAGAGGGCCGTGTCCCGCAACAATACGCTTCTGGGATGCAGCCAATAGTTGAAACAAACCCATTAATTATAACAACGGCTGTCATCTGCATATTAGGCTTCTAATACGTTGTGCATCGCTTACATGTGCGGTGGAAAACAGGCTTAAGTCTAAACCAGGGATTCCCACATCTTGTTTTACAACCAGTCGTTTTAATTTTATTTTACAACACCCATTGTATAAAACATGTATGCACTGAATGATAGAGACTTTGTCATCGGGAAACTATGTGCGCCTTAGCGGGTGCAGTGATTGGACAGAAAGTGAGTCCTTGTACGACCAAAACCTGAGTCATAAATAAATTTGCATGGGAGTGGGAAGCAAGTTTTGTTTTTTTAACTCAGCAGAACACATACATAACTAGACACCAACATGCTGAGATTACAAGGTAGGGCTGGTCAACTATAGTGTGTAAATAATTATGGCATTGGCTCCAAACAACTAAAAAAAGTCTTTAGGGAGACTGTAGCTCAGGGGGTGGAGTGGACTTCTAGCAATCTGAAAGTTGTCGGTTCTATTCCAGCTTCCTCCTGCAACATGTTGATGTGCCCCTGGGCAACGCACCTACCCCAGGACCCAAAGCGATCTGTGTATGGATTTATGAATGTGTGCATTAGTGAGTACAACTGGGGGAATGTGGATCTAGTGTAAAGTGCTTTCAGTGGTCGGTATGACTAGAAATGCCCAAAATGAATTTAGTGAATTTAAACCTAAAACAAATAAGTACTAACTCTCCCAAGTATGCTCCTTTTTTGTAAAGCTTTCCATCTCATGTACGTTTAGGGCAGTGATGCTTTGAAAGGTCAACACAAGAAGGCAGAAAGAAGCAGGGAGGACCCTGGTGGGTCTGTTCTGAAGCATGCTCTAAGCAAAACATCCCAGGATGTGCAGCATTTGAGACTCGTTTTAGATAATATTCTACATTTTGAATAAGCACTTTGCTGATTATCTTGAGTAAAAAATGGTCAAGAACATATCAGTGAAAATCTTGTATTTCGAGGTGAATCTCTGTTCTCCAAATAAATTGTTTTTCCAAGCGGTTTAAAATAATGTTGATTTCAAATTGACCAAAAATAATCAGGACATAATCCTTCAATAAGGAATATTTTTTCCACAATGGAGTTGCTCTACAAGAAAGTGCAGCTGTGTTCCAATTAATATTCATAATTGACAACTCATTATTTAAAGAATGCAGTTTTTTCATATTTATTGTACAGAACATCATAAGACAGTGTGAATGTTTTACATTAATTGATTGTTAAACAATGATGTGGGTACAGGCAATATGCAGTATGCATATTTAAAAGTTTAGACTATGTTTTATTTTTTTTTAAACTACTGAGACAACAACAATGAATTGTAAACATTAAGGTTTCAAGGATGCTGGAAGAACCATACTATAGAACCAGAATTGGATCCAAACACTCATTTGATAATTTATTTTTAGGGGAAACACAAAAGTGTGTAGGGTTTGTGCAAAACAAACAAAAAAATAAAACTTGAGAAAATTCTGTCTGCTTGCAGGGTAAGAACAATTCTTGAGGTTTTGAACAATATGACACCTTTCGTTTCATTCAGGAAAATTATTATTTCAAAATAAATATTAACGTGGATATTAAAATATTTGCTTAATCCATCCTGACAACTCTAAGCTGTGTCCATAGGACACACACACACACACACACACACCCACACACTATCCTATTCCCATCTCTCCAAAAAGCTCTCATATTTCTGCTCACCTCTACAATCTCTACATTATTCACACGCTAAGCCATATATATGCACTCTTCACAGATTTCTTGATAGTTTTTAACAGTTTTAGTGAATTACTAAAGCCCTCCACTGAGAGCCTATGTCTGTTTAAAACCTTCTGTCTGGAGAACCTAGATATGACCTTCTGAAAGGAGAATTAAGAACAGTTAATGTCAGCAAAACCCAAGGTAAGTTATTACCCGACACCTTGAAACCATCCACAGAGGCCGCCATGTTGATCAGCCAGCATGATCCTTAGGGGGTGATCAAGTATTATGCATACCACCATGAGAAAATGTACCAAAGGTGTTGGAGTAAAGCTACTTTTACAGCTCCAGAAATTAGACCTAACCCATCTCTCAATCTCTAAAGCTACGCAATTTAAACCAATTTAAACCTTTAAATAAAGTAAAAGTAGTCAGGCTCACATGAAAGCTTTGTTGACAATCACATCAGCATTGTCTGCCTTTCCTTATTAAGCCATACTTCTATTATATTGTAATATCTATTATAATATTAGCTCAGGTTAAGACCACAGAAGCTACTTACAAGCCAGTGAGACTTACTGTAAAGAACTGTGGAGATCGTCAATAATTCTATTGTAAAATTATGATGTAGTATTAATAATGATTGACATTTTTCAAATTCTGCCAAGTTGCCACCAGAAACATGAACGTAATTGCTATGCAAATAATTAGGTCTGAGGGACTGAATTAGTGACTGTATATTGCTGTTCTTATTTAATAAACATGATAGAATTGAGAGATAGGTGTCAGAGTTTTGCTCAACGGACGACAGAACTACAGGATATCTGCGGGAGATCAGCTTCTCAGCCTCCGGACGTCCAGTAGCCTTAGAAGAAGGGAGGACTTGGACACTTGGCGCAGACTAACTGCCACCTGGGATTCAAGAACCCTTGCAAAAGGGCAAACCAGTGAGATTGATTCCCTCATTGAATTTATTGGTGCTCTCAGGTGGTGAAATAATTGCTAAGGGTTCGTGTTTTCTTACTGAAACAAAGTATTGAGTTTTTACTCATGCTCCCAAATCACTAATCAAGGTAAGTATCGTGGTTTTGGTACTGCATGGTAAAACTAGAAAGTACCCAAAAGTTTAATTGCTTTTTCACTATAGAGTAAAAACGCATAGGGGGAAGCGTTCCTTCTTAGATAAGCTTAGCGGTCAGCCAAATGATGGGGTCTGATACTAGCAAGTTTCACTGCCAGACAGCCCAATATCTAAACAGAGGAAAGAGAATTATGGGCCCGAAAGTTTGAAAACTGTAAATTACTGGATAACAGAATGGGCTTTTCCATTTGGGGGAAGTGTAAGCATCACAGAACTGAAAAAGATTAGCGATAAAATAGAAAAGGAAGGGGATAGATTAAGAATGGTTAGAATGTTAAGGGTTGAAAACTTAAAGAAATACGAGCAACACAAACAATGTTGTAAATTTTGGGTGGAGGAGGCAGTAAGCAGAGAACTGAGGTCCTGTTTAACAAAAAAATGAGGGGGAAAGACCTCAGTGGTGACGTTGCGGGCAGAATAGACAATTATTTTGTGAAAACAGCCCCAGCTGAACAGAAACACCCACAAGAGCACCTGGAAACCCTCCCACAAACAAACACAACCACAGGCAAACATATTCTCTATTATACAAGGACACTGGCTTTCCATGTTCCTCTCCTTATGTATCTGTTCATGCAAATATCCTAACGCTGGCGAAATCTAAAATCTGACTTTGACTCCATCTGTCCAACAGGCAAGGCCAACAAAGAGACCAAAAATGAAGCAAGAAACTGACACTCCCATGCAAGGGGAGGTGGAGCCCAAAGATGAGCAGCACCTACTACAACAGGAAAAGCCTCCGGCACATGCTGGGCCATAAGAAAAGGCGTAGCCCAAAGATAAGCAGCAGCCCAGACCACCAATCGCAGCCCCCCACCCCTCCATCTGCACGCACGAGGACCAATGTGAAAATAGTAAAAGAGAAGTAGGCTGAATGGAAGCAGGAGGCATCAGCAGATCTCCATGCAGGCCCTCTCAGAGAGGTGGCTGAGGACGTAGAATGTCATGACTGCTCCCATGCTCAAGGTTGTGGGCCCAAATGGAATGATGCTGGTTTTCAGAGGGTGGTCGGACAAGGACATCAAGGAGGCAATGGTTCAGCTGCCAAAATGGAGTGGAGTTCACCAAAGAGTTTAGGGAATTCTGCAGCACTTACTGCCCGACTGGGTCCCAAATCAGGTGGGTGACCTGACCCCGGCCGACTTGCAAATAGCCTTTCACCCCCAGACATTCACATGAAAGCTGTGCAAACAGAGGAACAGACAACAGACTGAATGACCCATACTATCTGCGTATGATGAGACTCTGCAAAGCTATAGAGACAGAGTTTTCGGCAAAGCCCTTCTCAACTCTGAGACAGAACCCAGAAGAGTTGGTGGAGGACTTCATGCATCGCAAAAAAGAAGCATTTGAAAAGCACAGCGGCAGACCTGCTATCGGAGGTGACAGAACGATATGTGGGTATAAACTAGGGCATACTTTATTTCCTGTGAAATGAAATCTGAACCAGGAGAGGTATCCATGACAGGAAGCAGGTCATGTCTGGGAGCTGGACCGGAGCTATTTGTTTGGGGTTTTTTTGTTCTTCTGTTCAAGCTGCACATCGGGAAGAATTTCAATCAGGTTTTAGAGCTCATCATAGCACTGAAACAGCACTAGTGAAAGATACAAATGATATTCTGATGGCCTCAAATAATGGACTTGTCACTGTTCTGGTCTTGTTAGATCTCAGTGCTGCAGGGATCAAAAGAACTGCACTAGGCTGGTTTAAAGTATATTTGTCCTACAGATACACACACACATTTCCAAATCCAGGCTGCACAGAGACCTCGAATCTGGCCTCGGGTCTTTCAGGATCTGTTTTGCATGTTCTCACTGTGCATGTGTCGGTTCTCCGGCTTCCTCCCACAGTCCAAAAACATGACTGTTAGGTTAATTGGTCTCTCTAAATTGACCTTAGGTATGAGTGCGGCATGCATTGTTTGTCCAGTGTGTCTGTATTGCCCTCCGATGGACTGGCAACCTGTCCAGGTTGTACCCCACCTTTGCCCAATGATTACTGAAAATAGGGACCAGCCCTCCCCCACCGCAACCCTACAGAGGATGGATAATGGATGGATGGAAGCTTCCAACTAGTAAAATCATTAGAAAGCATGGCATAAATTCCCACTGCTATGTTGATGATACATTCATAAAACCTGATGAATCCAATCAGTTAGGTAGATAACAGGTATGTCTTGGACACGTGAAAAAATTGATGATTCTAAAGGTTCTGCTGTTAAATTCTGAAAAGACAGAAGTTGCTGTCTTTGGACCAGAAGTTCTAAAACAGAAACTGATTAGTCAATCACTTCATCTCGATGGCATTAAAATGGCCCCCAGTAATAACGTAAAGAACCTCTGCGTTATTTTTGACCAAGACTTGACATTTAAATCCCATATTAAAACAGGTTTCTAGGATTTCTTTCTTTCACCTCCGGAATATTGCTAAAATTAGAAACATCCTGTCCAGGAGTGATGCTGAGAAACTAGTCCATGCATTCGTTACCTCAAGGCTGGACTACTGTAATGCTTTACTAATCAGGAAGTCCACAACATGGAATTAAAAGCCTTCAGTTGATCCAAAATACTGCAGCAAGTGTTTTGATGAATATTAAAAATGAGATCACATTTCTCCTGTTTTAGCTTCCCTTCATTGGCTCCCTGTTAAATCCAGAACAGGATTTAAGATCTTCCTTCTTACAAATAAGCCCTTAGTAGTCAAGCTCCATTATACATCAGAGATCTGATTGTTCCATATGTTCCTAACAGAGCCCTTCGCTGTCAGACTGCAGGTTTAGTTGTGGTTCCTAGGATTTCTAAAAGTAGAATGGGAGGGAGATTTTTTAATTATCAGGCTCCTCTCCTGAGGTACCAGCTCCCAGTTTTAGTCCGTGAGACAGACACCCTGTCTATTTTTAAGACCAGGCTTAAAACGTTCCTTTTTGATAAAGTGGTTTAGGTCATCCTGAGCTATCTCTGTAGTTATAATGCTATAGGCTCAGTTTGAGGTTCTGTGTGCAGATTGTGTATGTGCGGATTGCATCTGCTTTCACCAATTAGTCCTCAAGTTTCTCTGGGATTTCCTCACTCCCTCAGTGTTTTAGCAGGTCTCATTCACTCACTATTCGCTGGTTCCTCATCAATACTTCCTGTTCCCCAGCTCCTGTATTTTCTGGTCCCCCTGCATTCCTATGCAAGTTCCTAGTTCTTTTGTTTCATTAAATCATTATCCATTACCAAGCTGCATTTGGGTTTTCACTTAACAAAACATGACAGAAGGAACAAGCCAGTGGGACACGCCTCAACTTCCTGTCTTCCGAGGGACATGCGTCGGGTTCCTGTCTCCTCCGAGGGTGTCACGCCTCAGCTTCCTGTTTCCTCAGAGGGTGCCCATGCGGGCATGCCTCTGCTTCCCGTCTCCTCCGAGGGTGCCCAGGCGGACACGCCTCTGGTTCCCATCTCCTACGAGGGTGCCCAGGTGGGCACGCCTCTGGTTCCCGTCTCTTGTGAGGTTGCCCAGTGGGACACGCCTCAGGTTCCTGTCTCCTCCAAGGGTGTCATGCCTCCGCTTCCTGTCTTCCCAGAGGGTGTCCGGGTGGACAAGCCTTCGCTTCGTGTATTCCCCAAGAGTGTCTGGGTGGACATGGCTTGTGTTCCTGTCTTCTCCAAGGGTGTCCGGGTGGACATGCCTTGTGTTCCTGTCTTCTCCGAGGGTGTTCGGGTGGACATGCCTTGTGTTCCTGTCTTTCCAGTGGGTGTCAGGGTGGACATGCCTTGGATCCTTGTCGCCTGCCTCCAGATGCCAAGGTTCCTTTTTGCCGGTCACTACTTCACCAGGATCCTCGTCGCCGGCCGCCACGCGACCTGTTTTTCCGCCGCCAGCCGCCACGCCACCTGCTCCTCCTCCGCCGCCGGCAGCCTCACAGGTGCTAGCTCCGCTGCCGCTGGCCTCCCAGCTTCCTGCTACTCCGTCGCAAGCCTCTAGACTGCCGTTTTTTGTTTTGGACTCTTGCCCTCCTTGTGAGCCCCCCTCCACTCACCCTGGTTGGGTTGTTTTTTTGTTGAAGAGTCTTATCTTTATGTTTCATTGTTTAATCTTTTATTTGCTTTTTACTCATTTCATAATTTATCCTGGTTAGTTCTGTTAAACTTCTCTCAGTAGTTGGTCTTCTTATTAAGAATCATTTTCTAGTGTATTCATTTCCTTCTATTCTGTTTTCTCTTCTCTGGTGCTTCTTTGGGTTTCTCTTGGGTTCATTTTGCTCTCATTTCCTTAGATATCTTTTATCTTTAGAGTTAGTCCTTATTCTTCTTTAGAATAGTTCACTGTCCAGTCATTTCTTATGTTTTGTTCTTGGCTTTCCTCTCTTTTTCCTCCTTGCCATTCTGCCTCCCTGCCCAGCTGCATTTCATTCTCAATCTCTCTACTCTTACTCCCAACTGGATCTGCTTTCACTAATTAGTCCAAGTTTCTCTGTCATTTCCTTCCTCCTTCTTCAGTATTTAAGCAGATCTCATTTATTCACTACTGCCTGGTTCCTTGTCAATACTTCCTGTTCCCCGGTCCCTGTATTTTCTGGTCCTCCTGCAAGTAAGTTCTTTTGTTTCATTAAATAATTATCCATTACCTCACTGCATTTGAGTCTTCACGTAACAAAAAGTCAAGACTCTTTTGGGGGAGGTGATTCCCAGATGGGTCATCGCCAGGAAAATAACCAGCGACAACGGCACTCACTTTATGAGCAAATCCATTTCAGAGGTGGGTGAATTTTTGGGGTTTGAACTTGGCACACACAGTCTTCCACACACAGTCCAAGGGAGGAGTGGAGAGAGAGAACGGCACGATTAGATCCAAATTGGCAAAATTTGAAGAAACTGGTCTCACATGGCCCAAAGCCCCACCTATTGTTCTGATGTAAATGAGAATGAGAAACAAGCAAAAAATAACTTCAGTACTTTTGGATTCCTTTTTGGGAGGCCAGCAGGCATGGGACTGAACGCTCCGAATAAACTTATTCTTTCAACAGACTTGTGTGATGATGCGATGATGTGGAAAGCCGGTAGAGGGCTTGGTCACCAGACCTGAAGGCGATGTTCTTCTCCCTCAGCAGCCGCTGGACCTCCTGGGTCATCCAGGGCTTCTGATTGGGATAGACACAGGTCTGTTTTTCTAGGGTAACAGTGCCTATGTAGTGTCGTCTGTAACACAGTACACTGTCCATAAATACCTCCAGGTGTTGATGTAAAAACACATCCCAGTTGGTCCTGTCAAAGCAGTCCTGCAGCTAGTGAATGGCTCCATCAGGCCATGTTGTTATAGTTTTTGTGATGGTGGGTGTACGTTTTCTGAGGGGGGCATATGCAGGAATTAACAGCAGAGACAAATGGTCAGACTGGCCCAGGTGAGGTAGTGGTTTAGCCCTATAACCAAGTGTTACTTCCTCTGGTTGTGCATTTAACATGCTGGTGAAAAATAAGGAAGTGCTTTTTCAAGTCTGCATGATTGAACTCCCCTGCTATAATGTGTACAGCGTCAGGATAGATAGGATAGTTAGATAACAGGATAGTTAGATAGCTCTGCTGGCTGCTAATGCTTCTATGCAGATGACTGCTAGCCGCTTTAGCATTAGCGTCCAGTGGTATGTAAACAACTGTTACCATGACAACAACAAAAAACTCTCTCCGGAGGTAAATGGGTCTGTAGTTCACAGACACATACTCCAAGTCCGGAGAGCGGGTACTATTTACAGTTGCTGTTAGTACACCAGTTGTTAATGACGTACAGCCACATCCCCCCTCCTTTTCTCCTACCGGAGCTCTGTGTCCTGTCCTGTCAATGCCTGGTGTAGCCTGTTAGCTCCGTCGCAGAGTCTGGGATAAGTGAGTGAAGCCAGGTCTCCGTGAAAATCAGAATACAGCTGTCCTTCACGGTGTTGTTGGTTGCCATTTGTAGCCTCAGCTCATCTATTTTGTTAACAATGGACCGAGCTTTAGCGAGAAAAAGGGTGGGAAACAAAGGTTTTAGTGGATGCTTCCGTAGCCTGGCTCGTGGGCCAGCCCTGCAGCCCTGCTCCTTCCTCCTATCTCTACACTGTCTTCACCTTTGCTGGGATGTAATCCATGGGGACCCTGGGTGACGTTCAGTCTCCTCCGGTAAATTATGTGTGTTGAGAAACTTAGCTGTAATACTCTGTTCATAACAGACACTTATCTTAAGGAGATCGTGCCAGGCGTAGATGTTAGACGCCCAACAGCAAACACTCAGGACATAAATAAACACTAAACTAATAAGCCAACTATAGCACCAACTGAGAGAGCACAGAGCCGCAGCAACTGTGTGCGCCACCATCAGATGCTTCAGATGTTGAGGCTCCTGAGTCAAATAAACTTATAAAACCCACCCCTGGGGCTTCTCATGTGTGTTTTAATGTCCCCAAGTCAGGACCACAGGTGTGTTGGAAATCTAGCAAGCTCCAGGATGACAGGACTCCAGCATTTAGTACCCGTTCTACTAACTATAACCTGCTGAAGTGGATACTGAAGCAGGAACAAGCAGCCCCCAATGTTTTTTGAGTGTGTGGGGATGGGCAGTTGAGGCCAAAAGTCCCTACAAGATAGTCAGGGATGTGTGATCATGTGATGATGGCTTTTGAATACTCCATTGCAATTGATCGTTTTAAGGGGCATGGGACTCCCTACCATCATGTGGCCAGGAGGAGTGCACTTGTTCCTGGTAGCTTTGATAACCACATTTACATTGATGTGATAGGGGTGCCACGTGGAGTTCCAGATGAATTTAAGGATAGGAATCATACATTTTTCTGTGGTCTACCACTAATAAAAATGTGGATTGGATTAACTACCTGTTATACAATAAGCAGGGGTTCATCAATTACTCACACAATGCTTTGAGGGGCCTAGCCGACCAATTTGATGCCTTCTCCCTCATTTCATGGCAGAATACAATAGCACTGAACATGCTGAAGGCAGAACGTGGAGGGGTGTGTGCATTATTTGGGGATAAATGTTGCACATTCATTCCGCAGGACCAGATGTCTCTGTGACAAGAGCCCTGAAAGACCTTAGGATTTTGAAGGAGGTAGCTGAGCATTCAGGTGTAGATGTCACACAAAGTTGGATGGATTCAATGTTTGGCCAGTGGAAAAATCTTTCAGTCTCAATTGCGGGGACTTCTATTTTTGACCTTGTGCGGATGCTGCATTATTTCCTGCATGCTTGGCTTGAGAGGGCGGTTAAACATCAGATGCTAATAAAGCCCGTCGCTGATCTGCAAAGTGTCGCTGGGGCTGACAGAGTTCAGGAGGCGGGCAGGGGATGGAGGGGAAGGATACGACATGGAGGAGTAATACAAAATGGAGTTTTATATAATATAAATAATTAGAATAATTACGCACACCCCACTTTTCAGTTATTTATTTGTAAAAAAAAATTGGAATCATGTATGATTTTCATTCCACTTCTCATGTGTACACCACTTTGTATTGGTCTTTCACGTGGAATTCCAATAAAATTGATTCATGTTTGTGACTGTAATGTGACAAAATGTGGAAAAGTTCAAGGGGGCCAAATACTTTTGCAAGCCACTGTATGATGGAGCTTGATTATTAAGGGCTTTGTATGTAAGAAGGAGGATCTTAAATTCTATTCTGGATTTAACAGGGAGCTAATGAAGGGAAGCTAAAACAGGAGAAATGTGATCTCTCTTTTAATATTCATCAGAACTCTTGCTGCCGCATTTTGGATCAACTGAAGGCTTTTAATGACATTTTGTGGACTTCCTGATAGTAAAGAATTACAGTAGTCCAGCCTTGAGGTAACAAATGCATGGATTAGTTTCTCAGCATCAGTCCTGGACAGGATGTTTCTAATTTTAGCAATATTCCGGAGTGAAAGAAGGAAATCCTAGAAACCTGTTTAATATGGGATTTAAATGTCAAGTCTTGGTCAAAAATAACGTCGAGGTTCTTTACATTATTACTGGGGGCCAATTTAATGCTATCCAGATGAAGTGATTGACTAATCAGTTTCTTTTTTAGAACTGGTCCAAAGACAGCAACTTCTGTCTTGTCAGAATTTAAAAGCAAAAAGTTTAGATTCATCCATGTTTTTATGTCTTCCAGACATGCCTGTAATCTACCTAACTGACTGGGTTCCTTAGGATTTATAGATAAATATAGTTGTGTATCATCGGCATAGCTGTGGAAATTTATCCCATGCTGTCGAATGATTCTACCAATTGGAAGCATATATATGGTGAAAAGAATTGGTCCAAGCACAGAACCCTGTGGAACTCCATAAGTAACCCTTGAGAGTGAAGAAGATTGATCATTTAGATGAACAAACTGTAATCTGTCAGACAGATCTGATTTAAACCAGCCTAGTGCTGTTCCTTTGATCCCTGCAACATGTTCAAGCCTTTCTAATAGAATATTGTGACCGACTGTGTCAAAAGCAGCACTGAGATCTAACAAAACCATAGCAGACACAAGTCCATTAACTGAGGCCATGAGAAGATCATTAGTAACCTTCACCAGTGCTGTTTCAGTGCTATGATGAGCTCTAAAACCTGACTGAAACTCTTCAAACAGCTCGTTACTGTTTAGATGATCACAGACTTGATTAGCAACCATTTTCTCAAGGACTTTGGATAAGAAAGGAAGGTTAGATATAGGTCTATAATTCACCAAGTCATCTTGATCAAGGGAAGGTTTCTTGAGTAAAGGTTAAATTACAGCCATTTTAAATTCCTGTGGTACGTATCCGTTTACTAAGGATAGATTCATCATATCCAAAATGGGGCCAGGAACCAAATGGAATACTTCTTTAAATAATTTGGTTGGAATTGGGTCCAACATACAAGTTGAAGGTTTAGATGAGGCTAATATTTTTGATAATTCCAAAAGCTCGACTGAACCAAAACAGCCTAAGCACAACTGAGGTTCTACAGTTCTTTCCGATACTGCCTCATTTACTGAGGAAGAAGTAATCATGTTTGGGAGGATGCCAATGATTTTATTTTTAATAGAATAAATTTTATTTATGAAGAATCCAATAAAATCATCAGTGCTAAGAGCTGGGGGAATAGTTGGCTCAACAGAGCTATGACTCTGTATAAGTTTGGCAACTGTACTAAAAGGAAACCTAGGATTGTTTTTATTCGCCTCTATTAATGATGAAAAATATGCTGTTCTAGCTTGTCGAAGGGTCTTTTTATACAGCAGTAGACTGTTATTCCAGGTTAAATAGGAATCCTCTAGATGTGTAGAGCGCCATTTTCTCTCCAACTTCCTAGTATTCTGCTTTAAAGTATGCAACTCTGCGTTAAACCAAGGAGTCAGCCTCCTATGGCAAGCCACTTTCCTTTTTAAGGGGGCTACACTATCTAATGTCAAACGCAATGAGGACGTAACGCTGTGAACCAGACCATCAATTTCTAAAGGGTTAGAGATAGAATTGCTGCCATCCACTGTGTTACTCTGAGACACTGAGGAAAGGAAGAATGGAACAGATTCTTTAAAAATTGTTACAGCATTGTCTGATAAAGCTCTACTATAATGAAATTTTCTTTCAGATTCAAGATGGTCAGATAAAGTAAATTCACAAGTTATTAAGAAGTGGTCAGACAGGACCGGGTTATGTGGGTGGACTGTTATTTCCTCACACTCAATACCGTATGTCAGTACAAGGTCCAAAGTGTGTTTGCCCGAGTGGGTCGATCCCTGTACTTTTTGAGTAAAGCCAATTGAGTCTAAAATAAATAATTCAGTACCCTTTTATCTGATATCCGTAAATAAAATCAAGAGGAATTAATGCAAACCTACCAAGGTACCGTTGTCCACCTAAGCTAACAGTTGAACAAGGACAGTATAAAATCCCTCCAAAATACATCAAAGCTTGTAGTTATAATGTGATAAAACATGAAAGTTAAAGGGGTATGAATCACTTGACAAGGCATTGTATATTAGATAACATGGAGCAACATTTAACTAATTCGGTTACCTCACATACTGCTGTGAGGTCAGTGGTAAATTATCTGACATAATAATGTTGACCATATATTAGTAGTTTTCTTCAACCTTGCATAAACAGTTTTTGTGAATAAAATCGTTTTTTTTCTTTCACTGAAATCAGTAAAGAGTTTATCCAGTGACAACACGTTTTAAGTGTCAATTTTACCGGATGTGTCTCTTGGTATTTTAGCCTGTGTTGTACCTTGGGCAGGAAAAGTTCTTAATTACTGGTCTACGCAATGAATTTCCTTCAGTCCCTCGGCTTTGCCGACATTTTGCAATGCCAGCAGGTACCCCTTCACTATGGGTGTTAGGATGTTAAGCTTAAAACTTGAGTTTAATCTAAAACAGCACAGATGAGGCTATGATCTGATATATGAAGGCTCAATCCAATGAATGATTAACGGGTGTGGAGAGTCTGCATGTAGGAGGCTGAATGTGCTGCATCACTGGGCCAGGCTGTAAAATGAGACTGGAGAGAAAGGCCAGCCAGCTTGGGGTGGTGGGCTGAGGAGAGAGGGGAGGAGAGGAGTAGGCGTATAGAGTACAGTAGTGAGAGAACGTAGATAAAAAAAAACAAAGGGTAACAAAGATGTGTTACCAGGAAGTCGGGATCAAAACCAAACTGCTGCAATAAAAACCCTCTACAAGAAAATGGAGCACTACAGCTTTTGCTATAGTACTCCACTTGATATATGTGTGAAAAATCTTTATTATGAATTGCTGGGGGTTTTATTTCTTGATGTTATAGACATGGAGACAGAAAATTAAGGGAAAGAAAAAGAAGATGAAGAAGAGAGGTAGGAAACAAAAGGTCAAGAGAGAGGGTGAGTTGAAAATACAAGAGAGGAAAGGGAACAAAGAAAACACAGGAAAACATTGAAGTCTGCCTCCATACCCACAGGATGGCAGAGAGAGGGGAAAAACAAAACAAAACACGATAAAGGAACATCGACAAAACAAAACCTAACATCGTGAACTACGAACTACACAACCACATCACACAAAAATTAATATAAAAATACAACAACAATGTCACATAAAAACTCATGGTACCGATTACTCAAGATCTAGTAATGATAACCTCAGCCCAAGAATATATCTGTAAACCCCAGAGACCCCACACCTATGTGTGTTTGTGAGCATGCTGGTGCATATAAGGTTTCTCCATAAGAGTGTTCGATAGCTAGTGTGAGCAGACATCAATCCGTCTCCCAGGAATCGATGCAGACATGAAGGACATCGGAGCCAATAAGTCCAAAGGACCCACAGACCGCCGACTGCATCCCCAAAGAGAGGAGCAGAGGAGAACCCCAGGGGAACGTCCAGCGGCTACAATGCAGGGGCCCGGGGGGCAGCAGTGACGAGCCCACGGGCCCCACCGGCAACCACCCGCGCCAGGGCGGGCCCAGGGGTGCCCCACCCCCCAGCAGGGACCCGACAACGGACCGGCCAACAAGGGGCCCCCGCCACTGCAGGGGCCGTGGCCGACCACCACGCACCACCACCACCCTAGGCCAATCCTCACCGCCAACATCCCAGCGCCCCACCGATAGCCGCAGCGGATGGACGGCATCCCCAGGTCAAGCTCAGCCAGCACCTGGACACCAAGTTTTACCAGCTCCCGAGTCCTGATCCCACGCAACGCAGAGCACTGAGACCAGGCATCCAACAAAGGCCAGGTCCGGTCCTACCCGCCAATGAACCGACCACGCACGGTGCGCACAGAACAAGTGATCGAATGAGCATAGACGCTGGATCCGTATCCCGCCGAGTCACCAAACAGGCACTACCCAACAATCCCAAACCTGGCACCCCTGAAAGAGGTGCCCCAACCAACCAAGGGAAGACATCGGCCCAGCGCATCGGCCGACCGACACACCGGTCCCCCCAGGCCCGGCCAGGCACGCACCAGGTCTGAACCGGATTGACCAGCAACGCACCAGTGGGCAGGGGCATCCGTCACTGGCAGGGAGTGACGGAGGGGAAATAGGCCCCCCATCAAATGTAAGGCCTGAGGTGCGCCAGGCGAGAGGGCAGCCCAATAGTTAGCTTCTAGCTTGAAGTCTTATCTCTAAGTGTTTATGTGCTATCTAAAATACTGACAATTAAGAGGATAGCATTTATGAACTGATTATAAAATAAAACAGTGTTACAGCAGACATATGATGTGTGCTAAGGTAATGAAATTACCATCACTGTCAATGTTACAGTATCAGTAATGTAGTAATAGTAGGGTCATTCCATGAAATCGGTGCCTTTTCAATTTTGAAAATTTAAAATTGAAACTATATCTAATTTTTATTTTTTTAAGTAGCCAGGAATCAAAGAATGTTTAAAATGACAGGAAATTATATCATGCCATCTCAGGCTGTGTTATTTCATATTTTATCACTGTTTTACCCCTCACTGTTTTACATAATCTTGTCAACCCTGTTACTGACATAGTCTTAACAAAATACACTATTTCTAAATATAAATATGCAGTATATGGTACACATATTAGCAGTTCTTTAGTCTCTGTTTCAATTTAGATTATTTTTAATTGTGGATTTTTTTTTTCCAATTAGATATTTGTCATGCAGAATATCAAATGCACCCTTATTTTGCATGGTGATCACATGTTTAAACATACATAAGATATTTTCTAGAAGAGAAATGTTGGAAAAATGGCCCAGTCAAAAATATATTGTAGTTTAAATTGCAATGGTAAGACTTTAAAGTCCATTTGAATTGTTTTTTTTATTTTATTAAATTATTGAGAACAACAGGGTTGATTATATAGTAACAGGGGTGACAAAAGTAATAGTAACAGGACACAGATTCTTCTGCCTACACTGCACATCTTTGTCTACACTACACGATATGAAGTTTTATCTTCCAAGTCATTAAGTAGTAGCTGGTAAGATTATTTTGTATTTGATTGGTATTATTGTCTTAGTGAAGCACATATTTAAGAGGTCTATATTTTTCATAATTGTCATTCTATTCATACATTGACAAAGTTATCCTTTCCCTTATCTTAACATAAATTTAAAAGCTCAAGATGACTTAGCCAGCCTAGAATTGCTGGGCCCATCTGGTTTCAGATCGGCAAAGGCTAACCTTTAAAGATAATACAACAAGGGTAAAAACTATTTTGTGTCATCCCTGTTACTCATGTGACAAATCCTGTTACTGTGGAAAGGTAACAGGGCTGACAGTAACACGGTTGATAATTTTAAGCTAATTTGCCTACGGCTAGCTGAAATAAATGCTGGCTAAAGTGCAAGCTATGCTCTTTGAAAGGTAATTACTTGTAGATACTGATCATATTTTGAAAAAAACGAAAATTGTTTAGGTTTCTATGGTAAAAAGACGTAACAGGATTGACGTTGTATGCTCGTCCGCCCTGGTTAAACCTTGCAAAAACATTGAAAATAGTCCATCAGAAAAGAGAAATGTTTTTGTCACTGAGCTGTTAGCATCCTGGTTCAGAGATGATGCAATATCCTGTCAATCATGTCAAATCTGGAATCTACAATTATTTTTCTAGGGTTTTTTCGTTTGGCTAACAGGGTTGACATGATGTTAGGGGACAGCGATAAATTAGTAAATATTTATAATGATTAATATATATTATTACCAAAAAAACTGTTTTACAACAAGACCATACCTAAAACAATATCTAAATGTGAAAATGTTAACATTTTGCCAACATTTTACAAATTAAAAGTCCTGTAAACAAACACTAACAGTGAGGGAAAGGCCAAAATCCTCCCCCTCATAAGCATAAAAGTGATTTTAATTATTTGAAATAATATTTAATTGACTTTAATTTGATGTTGTATTAAGGAGAGAAGATATGGTAATGTTATATTTTTAAATTACATATTAATTTGCTGTCATTATAATTTTATGTGTAATTACTTTCATGGAGTGACCCAGTAATACAACAGCATCTTTAGTCAGAAGCTTCATCAAATCCCTTGTAATACAGGCTGGTATAGAAGATCATTCCTGCCTACAACCATCTAAAATCTAAAAAGTCAATCTAAAAATTACATTCTGAGAAAATAAGTATTTTATTTTTATTGTAATAATAAAAACAATACAAAGCAGTCTCACAAAAACCTCCAAAAAGGAATTTTAGTTTTTCATTTAAAAGATAAACTCTCACTTTGCTCAGACTTTTCATAGTTTTTGTGTCTGTGACCAATGCACCTGCACCTGCCATACACAGAAACAAATAAGCCAGCTATGTGCATGTTGCACTCTGCCACACAATTATTGCGTCACCTGCGCTTTGATGTCTTGTAAACAGCACTAGCAGCAGCACTGTCTGTTCCGTCTATAAACAGATCAGAACCAGCCACTAGGCAGCTGCTCGGACCGGGGAGGACAACAAATGAGAGAAAGCTTTCATTTTGTATGCATCGCACCTGTCAATTTAAGTATGCAAATCAGAGCCCTGAAAAACAATAAAAACCTAGAAATGTTCATCAATCTATGATAACCCCCCTGTATGCCACGAACAGAACGTGAAAAGCCGACATGTCAGGGGAAAAGAGGACATCACCCTACTGTTGATGTTAATGTTAGCAGCCAATTAGCTTACAGAGGCGACTGTCCCGCTTTGTCATCAACCACAACAGGTTTCCATTTGAGATGCTCGAGCATCACCGTAGTACTACCATGGAAAGCTGTGCATTTGCATTACAAATGCTTCTCTTAAATTTTTATAAATTGCTCCAGACCTTTAGAGCTCCAATGTCGACTTGCCATGATACTGCTGTTTGGGCTTTTCCGGTAACGCCACGGCTGACCCTGATTGCCACTACTACGCATTTGCGCTAGGGGTAGAAGGGCAGACAAAGCAGCGAAAGATATAGCGACAGTTTAAAGAGAAAAACAAAGCTTAAAAAATAAACGATGACGTCGATTACTACATGTGTTGCTGACAATTTTGGTTGTCGAAGCCGTCGTGATGAATCGTGGCAGCATTACTTGAGTGTGAAAGAAACATCCACCGCAGGATTAGTTTTGTCCAAGAAAGACAATGGACACATGTCCTGAGGTTACATTTGGATACAGCTGATTAATGGAACTAAGGGATGATGGGTTGTGGGTCTGAAATGAGAAAGATCATCTGAGCTGTTTGGAGTAAAAGCTATAAAACCACAAACGGCATCTATGATGGTTTATAGGTCCATTAGGTTCCATGACATGGCTGACTTTCATATGTTATGGAAGCAAATGTTTGAATTTTAGAAGCCTATTGTCCAATCTTTCCAAGCTTATTTTAGTAGAACACAGCTAGATTAGTTTAAAGAGGAAAATTCTTTGGATCGGTGGGTACCAATGTGGCTTCTATCTAATAGTGGAAGGAAAATATGTGAGGCCTTTAGGCACAGAGGAATGTCTGGAACAATTCCAATCGTTCAAGACAACTAATTAAACAATGGGTGTGCTTCTCTCATCTTTTACCTGCCAAGCATTATTGTTCTTACAGTCAGACATGGAAACCTTGAGTAATTACAGATAGACTCAGGTTTTGTTTGAAGCATAAATATTGAAACTACATTAAAGCTGGAGTCAAGTTAGGCTTAAAAGTCACAGTTCAAGACATTCTTTAAATCCATCCCGCTGTTTTTTAAAACACTTGTCCTGTCTGGCAGTGTGGAGCTCAGAATTGGTATCAGAGTACCAAGTAGAAGACCGACAGATTTACTATCACAAATGGAGCACAACAGCTTTTGCTATAGTACTCCGCTTGATATATATGTGTAAGAAATCTTTATTAAAAATTATTGTGGATTTGTTTTCTTTTCAATGTGCCAGGGACATGGAGACAGAAAATAAAGGCGAAGAAAGAAAGTAGATGAAAAGAAGTAGGGAAAAAAGGTAAAGAGGGAGAGGGTAAGCTGAATATACAAGAAAGGAAGGGGAACAAAGAAAACACAAGAAAACATCAGAGTCTCTCTCCACACCGGTAGGACGGCAGGGAGAGGGAAAAAAACGACAAAACAAATCTAACAATTTACCCTGAGGAGTACACAACCACAACCAGCCATGGGCCCGGAGGCCCGAGGGCACCCCACCCCCCAGCAGGGACCTGACCAGGGACCGGCCGATGAGGGCCAGATTCTTCAAACTTGACCTAAACTTGTCATCTGGGACTCGTGTCTTATTCCCAATTTTTCTACCATGTATCAGGAGCGAAAACAAACTGGTCTGAAAGCTTCAGACCGTAACTCCTGCCCATACCCACCTGGAGATACCAACCCTCCACAACCCTGAGTAGGAATAAGCAGGTCTGGCCAGTGGATGGATGGATGACCATATATGCTTAATGTAGGCACAGCAATGTGAAAGACATATGGAGAGCACTCCAAGATGCATGAAAGCTGTGACCGAAAGTCAAGATTATTCTACCAAATACTGATTTGTGAATCTTCTTAAGTCCAAACAGGGCTATTGTGTTTAAAAGTGGCTTGCTATACAATATTCAAACCATGTTTGACATTTCTATCTATAGAATAATGTGAAACATCCGTCCATTCACCCATTATCTATACCATCTATCCTTTGCAAGGTTGCTGGTGCCCATTTTCAGCAGTCATCAGGCTGGGGAACACCCTGGACAGGTCGCCAGTCCATCGCAGGGCAACACAGAGACACACAGGACAAACAACCATGCCCACCCTCATACCTAAGGGCAATTTAGAAAGACCAATTAACCTAACAGTCATGTTTTTGGACTGTGGGAGAAAGCCAGAGTACCCGGAGGGAACCCAAACATGCACAGGAAGAACTTGCAAACTCCATTCAGTAAGACCCCAGGTTGGGATTTGAACCCAGAAACAAATATCTACATTTCCTTAATCCCTCCCTCTTAAAATCCCAGTCTTTCCAAGGGCAGGGGACAGTCTCAAATATCAAAAAACATCTCTTGCCAACAATATTTTCCATCACTTTATTCAGCACAGCACACCCAGAAGACTAGTTCACCAAACTAAAGTGGGGATTTGGAGCTGCCAGTCTATCAGACAGTCCTTGGCCCAAATATCAGGCTGATTAGCATCTACATGTTGTATGAAGTATGCTGCCTGCTCTGAGCAGTGATGCTACTTTAGGAGTGGCAGGAGGCCTTTCCACTTATCTCACTCATTTTCATAAGAAGGTGCTAAATGCAAACATACAGCCCAACAGTGAATTGTTCTGTTTTTTTATTTTCTTTATTTTTTTTTAGGTTTACCTCGATGACTGAATGAAACCGAGTAGTTTATAGAGCTAAACCGCATCAACAACTAGAAAAGCACTTTGAGAGCACAGACCTCTGCCAAGGCAGCAACTCAGCAGATGATATCAAGTCAATCATCAGGAGGTAACACTGCTTAAACCTCTGAGTGGACAATAGACTCACAACCAACAGCCCACCAGATATTTTCTTCCTCACTCCACTAACTTTGACAACTATTAAGCCACTGGGTCTGAGTAATAAGTTGGTATTGCAACCTGTAAAACCAACGTAAAAGTAATGGCACTTTAACGAGAGAAAGCATAACACTGTACAAAAAACGATTACGGACATTTAGCTTTTTCTGGCTCAGACTGCATTAGGCTTTATGTTTTTCTATTAAGTTCAGTATGATTTACAGTCAGTAAGAGAGATGCAGATATATTGCTTTGTGTTTTCCTTCCCATGGCTGCACACTGTTTGACTGACAAGATTAAGTGGCAATGAGAAGCCTTCTATTTCCAAAGTAGACTGACACGTGGGATAAGTCGGACTGACTCAAAGGTGGAAGAAGGGTGACAGCCAAATGTTGCAATTTCTATTATATAACATTTAGTTCCCAAAATAAATTAAATATGAATAAAGATTGTCCACAAATGTGTGTGACTGCGGAGTGTAATAAGATTTTTCTGTCAAAAAGGGAGAGAATCAAGACATACTAGGGTTGTGTGATGTCCCCCAAATTGGCAGTTGATAATGTTTACAGTACAACATTGCGATGGACGATATTTTTTTTTTACTACATCCAATTACATAGGCCTAAAAAAATTTCTACTTAAAAAGTAAGAAAAAAAACGTACTTTCGTAAACTGTACTTTCGTTATTTTACTATACTAATACATTATAAGTTCTAATACGTTCTAAGTTCTAAGTTGTAATACATTTCACACAGCGTGAATGAAGTGGCCACTTCTAAATGGGACCCACTGTTCTCACCCAGGCTTTTCATTACGTAAGGGGATAAAAACAGACGGATGAACCAAGCTGTAAAGCACAACAATTTATTTTCATGGTGGACCAGTCGCTGATGCCAAAAAGTTAAAAAAAGAAATAAAACTTAACGTCCAGATTTTGTCCTCAGTCACCCATATGGAAGGCGGTCTTTGTATCAGGATCCACCTACTACTCCAGGTCGTTTTCCTCCCAGGTAACATCCTTACATTAAGTTCTTCCCACCGAGCAGCTCCACGATGCGCTCCTCCCCTGTGTCGGCAGACAGTCAAACAGCTGATCTCCTTTGACGCTCTCACGTCTCCACCTTCGGGGTGCCACGCCCCCCTTTGGCCAAAAACAACTGGAAAACTAAAGGCAGGCACCAATATCTGCGCACCCTTTACTCATAGTTAAACAAGTTTCTAGGATTTCCTTCTTTCACCTCCGGAATATTGCTAAAATTAGAAACATCCTGTCCAGGAGTGATGCTGAGAAACTAGTCCAAGCATTTGTTACCTCAAGGCTGGACTACTGTAATTCTTTACTATTAGATAGTCCACAAAATGCCATTAAAAGTCTTCAGTTGATCCAAAATGCGGCAGCAAGAGTTCTGATGAATATTAAAAAGAGAGATCACGACGGACTTCCGGCGGCACCATGTTTATGTAAGTTGCAAAAGTTCAAGCTCTGCTGATAAAAACAACCTACCAAACGGCATTTTAACAAAACCTGGCAAAAACATGCCCAACAACACCACGAAAACCAACGCTACCGATAAACTCGCCAGATATCAGTTCAGGAACAACAAAGGGGAGGAAAAATCGTCGGAAACAACTGATGCGAACAAGCATGCTAAGCCTGACGCAACAACCGCTAGCAAAGGGAAAACTGCTAACATGGAGGAGATGCTGCAAGCTATCTTTCAGTCAAACCGAGAAATTCGGGAGGACATTTCACAGATGAGGATGGATGTAAAGGAATTTAAAGGGCAAACCAAGGAATCATTTCAAGACTTGAAACGTCAGTTGGAAACTTGAGTGCACAACTAACAAATCTGGAAAAGAGGGTCGTTGAAACAGAGGAGCGCATAACAACCACGGAGGAGACCACCGGCTCACGGAAAAACCATCGGTTTCCTTCTACAACGTGAAGCGGAACTTGTGGAACGATGTGAGGACCTTCAGAACCGGGCGAGAAGGCACAATTTAAGGCTGTATCAGGTTCCTGAAGGCAGCAAAGGAAGAAACATGGTGGCCTTCATTAAAAAGCTACTACCGAAAGTACTGAATGATTTACAGCTGACTGAAGATGACATCAGGATTGACCGGGCTCACAGAGCGCTTACGCTGAAACCGAAAGTAAACGAAACCCCTCGCTCCATCGTGATTAAATTCACGGACTACACAGTGAAGGAACAGATCTTGCAGCAAGC
The DNA here is from genome assembly GCA_963556495.2 of Valencia hispanica. Taxonomy (NCBI): domain Eukaryota; kingdom Metazoa; phylum Chordata; class Actinopteri; order Cyprinodontiformes; family Valenciidae; genus Valencia; species Valencia hispanica. The sequence continues at coordinate 47,391,719 of OY747715.1, forward strand.
TTGGAGACAGCGCATAGTGAAAATAGATGAGAGGCAGATCTACTTAGATAATGACTACTCACCTGAGCTGCAACGGAAACGCGCCCGGGTCAGATACGTTGTTAAACAGCTGAAACAGAAGAATATCAAGGCGAAGTGCATATACCCTGCTCGACTGAGGATGACGGTGGGCTCCGAGGAAAAAACTTTTCAAACGGTGATGGATGCGGAGTCAATACTTCAGGACTTAAACATCCAGGTCAGAGTTGACGAGCGGGATAAAGTGGAGCGAGAGATGGCCAGACACAGGTGGGAGAGACAGGACGCCAACCAAGTGGGGCGGGACGTCGGCATATTCACGGAAAAAGACTGTAGGTTTTTTTTTTCATTGAAATTACTGGAAACAGACCTATCGTGCAAAAGTAAGGTTTATTTGAATTAAGATTTAGACAGGTTGTGAACAGCTGAATATATTTTTTTGGTTACACGAGCCAAAGTTAAATGTTCTCATTACTCTCATATTAATGTGGTGGTGTTGGGTTTATCTACACACTGTTATTATTTACTTATTTTATTGTACCTATTTATACTTTGCCGATTCCAGAATGTAATAACATTTTTGGTCGTTTTGGGGTGGGGCGTCAGCAGTAGCCGACTTATTATGAGTGATTTCCACTCAGCCATAAGGCCGCAGCAGTTTACCCAACGGAATGGGACTGCAGCACAATATGACATTATCCCGGAGGGATTCCGCCACCCTCTGCCCGGATCCACACGGGGACTGGTCACTATTGACGATCGGCCAGTTGAGGACTTGGAAGCCAGGTTTACGTGTTAGATATCTGATGTTCCTTATCAGAAACTGTACATAGTTTTCATTTTGTTTTGTGTTATTCCCTTGAGAACTAAAAGGATATCTGCAACATATGATGGTGCATCTGCTATAATTCATAAGAACATAATGCATTATGACAGCAAGGATTAAAAGTAGTGTTACATGGAGGGTTTAACTGTGGTTAGCTACAATATAAAGGGTCTGAGAAGCCCAATTAAAAGAAAGAAAATACTCAACCAACTTAAAGCTTTACACTGTTCAGTTGCAATGCTACAAGAGACATATGTCTGAGACAGAACACCAGAAATTAAGGAGGGATTGGGTAGTACAAATATACAGTGCATCTCATCAGGGGGGGAGGAAAAGGGGTGTTGCTATTCTATTCAGAAGGAATGTTTTTTTTAAAAGTGAAAAGGTACTGAAAGACTAGGAAGGCAGATATATCATGGTGATAGGTACGATCGGGGAAAATAGATTTACGTTTTTGAACTTGTACGCCCCAAATGAGGATTGCCCAAATTTTTTAAAGAAAATAGCTTCCAAATTGGCAGATGAAGGGGAGGGAATCATAGTAGTTGGGGGGGACTATAACTGTGTTTTTAATTCAAGTATAGACTGACTACCTGCCGAGAAGAGACCTCAAAATAGAAAAACAGTTACTGCTCTGGGACTGATGGATGGACTGGGCTCAATTAATATATGGCGATATCATCATCCCAGAGACAGAGACTACACATATAGGTCTCAAGTTCATGGGAGCTACTCCAGATTGGATATGTTTCTTGTTTCAAAAGCTGATGTACATAGAGGAACAGAATGCAAGATAGAACCCATAACCCTTTCAGATCATGGCCCCATTACGATGAAAATAAAGTTAGGTCAAGAAAAATCATTCAAATACTGGAGACTTAATGTTTCAATATTGAATGATCCCCTAATCCAACAGGAACTACGTGACAAGATAAAAGAATATATTGATATAAATGACAACGGAGATGTTGCTGCGTCTGTTGTGTGGGAGGGTGCCAAGGCTGTTATGAGGGGACATATCATTCAAATTACATCAAGATTTAAAAAAACAAAGAGAAAGTAGGAGACTTGAATTGGAAACGGAAATTAAGCGGTTAGAAAAAGAACACAAAATATCAAGAAGAAGGAATATATTGGACTTATTAAAACAGGAAAGATAAAAATTAGATGACTTACTCACATATAAAGCGGAAGGAATGCTTAGATTTGTGAAAAGAAAATATGTAAATGGGGAATAAAGCAAGTAGGTTATTAGCGTTTCAGTTACGGAAAGCTCAATCAAACAGTGTAGTACCTAAAATTAAACACCCTGACACGAATAGAACTACATCTCAACCAAAAGAAATAGCAGATGCATTTGCTGCATACTATAAAAAATTATATGAAGGTGAAGAATCATTAGGGAAGAAGGAGAAAATAACAAAATTTCTGGACTCCATCCAATTGAATAAATTATCGCAGGTGGATGCGGACAGCATGTGTTCCCCCATAACAGTACAGGAAATAGTAGATAGTATTAGTAAGTTAAACAACAGTAAATCCCCAGGCGTGGATGGATACTCTGGGGAATACTATAAAGTTTCTGGTAACGAGCTAGCCCCAATTCTATGCCGGGTATATAATTATGCACTGGATAACAGTAAAGAACAGTAAATTCAATTCAATTCAATTCAAAAATACTTTATTGATCCCAGAGGGAAATTAAGTGTTGGTATAGCTCATATAATTAATTCTTTAAGGAGTTGTTGTAGATGATAATGGCTGTGGGCAGGAAGGATTTCCTGTAGCGGTCTGTATTGCAGCGAAACTGAAGAAGCCTCCGACTGAAGACGCTCTGTTGTTGTATGACTGTCTCATGAAGAGGATGCTCAGGGTTGTCCATAATTTTTTTGATTTTATGAAGAATCCTTCTTTGCATTATCATCTCCAGATTTTCCACAGTTGTCCCAAGAACAGAACCAGCCTTCTTTATCAGGTTGTTTAGCCTTTTTAAATCCCTGGCTCTGATGCTGCTACCCCAACAGATGACGACTGAAGAGATTACACTCTCCACAACAGACTTGTAGAAGATTTGCAGCATCTTGCTGCAAACCTTGAAGGACCTAAGTTTCCTCAAGAAGTACAGTCTGCTCTGTCCCTTCTTGTAGACGGCTTCACTGTTGCGCCTCCAGTCCAGTCTGTTGTCAAGGTGAACTCCGAGGTATTTATATTCCTCAACCACCTCCACTTCTTCTCCCATGATGGAAACAGTGTTTGACTTATCCCTGTTTCTTCTGAAATCTACAATCATCTCCTTTGTTTTGTTCACATTCAAGGTGAGACGATTGTTTCCACACCATGTCACAAAGCGGTCCACCAGCTCTCTGTATTCCTTTTCTTGTCCATCTCTGATACACCCGACAATTGCAGAGTCATCTGAGTATTTCTGCAGGTGACACGTCTCTGATTTGTACTGGAAGTCTGAGGTGTACAGAGTGAAAAGGAATGGTGAGAGTACGGTCCCCTGTGGTGCTCCTGTGCTACTGACCACCTGGTTTGACACACAATTCTTCAGTCTCACAAACTGTGGTCTGTTTGTCAGGTAGTCATTGATCCAGGCGATTGTTGAGAGCTCCACCTGTGTCTTCAGGAGTTTCTGACAAAGCAAATCAGGCTGAATTGTGTTAAATGCACTAGAGAAATCAAAGAACATGATCCTCACAGTGCTGCCTGCTTTGTCCAGATGACAGTGGGTTGGTTGAAGTAGGTGAATGATGGCATCTTCAACTCCAACTCCACAGCGATAAGCAAACTGCAGTGGGTCCTGATATGTTCTTGTTTGCTTACTCAGGGGGGCCAACAGGAGTCTCTCCAGGACCTTCATGATGTGGGATGTCAGGGCAACGGGTCTATAGTCATTGATGACTGATGGGTGAGTTCTCTTTGGTACTGGAACAAGGCAGGATGTCTTCCACAACACTGGAACCTTCTCCTGAGTTAGGCTAAGGTTGAAGATGTGCTGCAAAATCCCACAGAGCTGCTCTGCACAGGCCTTCAGGACTCTGGGGCTGACACCATCTGGACCTGCAGCCTTGTTCCGGTTCAGTTTCTCCAGCTGCCTCTTCACCTGACTTTTGGAGACAGACAAGTGGGAGGGGGAGGCAAAGGGGGTAGCAGCACCTCCTGACTTTGTTGAAGTCAAACTTGTGGAATCAGAAGAGGCCATGGCTGAGGTGAAGGATAAAACATCTGAGGTGTAACAGGGAAACTGTTGATCAGAGGAGAGTGGGATGTCTGTTTGGCTGGGAACAGGAGAGGGGGATGCTGAGCTAGTTCCTGAACTGAACCTGTTGAAGAATATGTTCAGTTCATTGGCTCTGTCCAGACTTCCATCTATCCAATCCTTCCTGTCCTTAAAACCTGTGATCTTTCTCATTCCTCACCAGACATCTCGGATATTGTTCCTCTCTAGTTTGTTCTCCAGCTTCTTCCTGTATGCCTCCTTGCTGTCTCTGATCTTGACCTTAAGTTGCTTCTGTATACTCCTCAATAATTCCCTGTCTCCCTCCCTGAAGGCTCTTTTTTTCTTGTTTAGGAGTTCCTTCAGGTCACTGGTGATCCAGGGTTTGTTATTCGGGAAGCATCTCACTGTTCTGGTGGGGATGATGTTGTCCACATAGAAGTTTATATAGTCAGTCACACACTCAGTCATGGCATTGATGTCCTCTCCATGTGCTTGGCAAAGAGTCATCCAGTCTGTGGTTGCAAAACAACCCTGCAGGGCTTCTTCAGCTTCCTGTGACCATTTTCTCACAGTTCCTTTTGTCACAGGTTGCCTCTGAACAAGGGGTTTATATTCTGAACATAGAAAAACAAGATTGTGATCTGATTGTCCCAGAGGAGGTCTTGGTTTGGACGTGTATGAATCCTTTACATTTGCATAAAACAAATCCAAGGTCCTATTTTCTCTTGTAGAGCAGCTGACAAACTGTTGAAATGTTGGAAGTGTAGTAGAGAGCGAGGCATGATTAAAATCACCAGATATTGCCACAAATGCATTGGGGTGCTGTGTCTGTAGCTTAGCAACAATGGAACTGATGACATCACATGCATTGTCGGCAACGGCTGAAGGTGGAATGTAAACAACTGCCAAAATTACACTGGTGAACTCTCTTGGTAAATAATATGGACGAAAACTCACTGCTAAGAGTTCGACATCTGGGCAGCAGAGACGGCACTTCACAGTAACATGTCCTGGATGACACCATCTGTTGTTTACAAGCACTGCTACTCCACCACCTTTTCTTTTCCTGCTCGTCTTCAGATCTCTGTCTGCTCGTACAGTCAGGAAGCCTGGCAGACAGACGTTGGAGTCGGGGATATGATCCAGTAGCCACGTCTCCTTAAAACACAACACTGAATTCACGGTACTCTGGCTGAGTCCTTGTAAGGGCTTGGAGTTCATCCATCTTGTTAGCCAGTGATCTTACGTTGCCCATTATGATCGATGGAAGAGATGGCTTGAACTTCCTCTTTCTCTGTCTCCTTTTCGCTCCTGCTCTGCATCCACGTCTCCTCCTTATCAACTCATCAGGGATTTGTGGCTTCAGTTGAGGTATTATTTCAGCTTTTGCGATGTTAATCAGCTGCTCCCGGCTGTAAACCACATTGTTGCCATGGTTACGCATCATAACAAATTGTTAAAAAGGGAAAAATTTACAGCAAAAATCCTTCCAGCTTCACAGCACCAAAAACTAGAAAGTATACAGGTAAAAAAATGCAATCTTCTTTAAGAAAAAAGAGGAACCAATGTACAAAAAAACCATAACTTAATATGTAACCAACAGAGCCACTCCAACATGCAGCCACCCAGAGCAGCGCAATTCTAGAAATCCCCAGGCGTGGATGGATACTCTGGGGAATACTATAAAGTTTCTGGTAACGAGCTAGCCCCAATTCTATGCCGGGTATATAATTATGCACTGGATAGAAGGGACCCCCCAAAAACCTGGTCAGAGGCAATAATTACGGTTATACACAAAGACGGAAAAGACCCTACTCAGTGTATGGGATATCGGCCTATAAGTTTGCTCTGTCAGGATTTAAAAATCTTGACCTCGATCCTGGCAAACAGGATACAAAGATACATCTGGAAATTAGTCAACTCAGATCAAACAGGGTTCATTACCGGATGGCAGGGCACCAATAATGTTAGACGAGCTTTAAATCTACAATCTATTGCTTCTATCAATGCTTCTCAGCCTAAATGCTGAAAAAGCATTTGACAGGTTGGACTGGACATTTTTGGAGCAAACACTGGCTCATATGGGTTTTAAGGAAACCTTTTAAAAATGGATTGGGGTGTTCTATATGAATCAGAGTCAGAGTTAATGGTCAATGCTCTGACTTCTTCAATCTGGAAAGGGGGACAAGACAGGGGGATGCACTTTCACCAGTCTTGTTCGCGCTTAGCATTGAACCCCTCGCAGAATTGATTACAAGCAACCCCCTTATCCAAGGAATAAGGGATGATGGTTGAAACAAACATAAAATATCTTTATATGCGGACGATATACTATTATTTATTGAAAATCCTTTACACTCGATTCTGGCTCTCCTACAAAATCTTACTGATTACGGTCTAGTATCTGGATACAAAGTTAACCCCAGTAAATCAGAATCATTGATGGTGTCTGGGACATGGTCTAGCCAGCTTGATGATATAGTGTCCTTTCGCAGATCCAAACAAGGTTTCAGGTATTTAGGGAACACACTTACTCCCCAAGTTACACAATTATACCAGGCATATTATAAGAAAATATTTCAGATATTTAGAAATTAATTGGCAAGATGGGACGTGCTGCCATTATCCCTTTTGGGCAGAGTAAAGGCTTTAAAAATGGATCTACTTCCCAGACTGTTGTTTTTATTACAATCTCTCCCTATTGGGATCCCAACATCAGCCTTTAATATGCTGGACAAGATCATATCTAGATTCGTATGGCAAAATAAGAAGCCAAGAGTGAGATTTAAAACTCTCACTCTTGGGAAGGACAGGGGTGGACTCAGCCTCCCCAATATAAAACACTATTTCTGGGCAGCGCAACTAACAGCAGTGGTAGTCTGGATTAATAATGATATGGAGTCGCGATGGGTAAACAGAGCAGAATTCCTTGCCAGGTATACCTTTATCTGCTCTAGTATTTTTGAGTAAGCAGTCCCAGAAGAAACTAAATATAAAAAATATATGGGTAAAGCACACCTTAAAAATATGGTCAACAGTCCAAGGGAGAATTAGAGGGACAGCTGCCCTTTCAAGGGCTATGCAGATTGATAAAAATCCAGACTCCCCCCCCCCCCCTCCCTCCCCCCTCAATAACGGATACCAGTTTTAAGAGATGGGCAGACAGAAGACTAAGGGTCATTAACCAGTTGTTTTGTCACTATGTTTTACAGCCATTCTCATAACTCCAAGAAAAATTCTCTTTACCTCAAAGTGATATGTTCCGGTACTTTCAGATTAGACATTACATCACGAACCATAAAGATTGGAATATAGTTAAAAATGCCCCAACAAATATAGAAACCTACTTCATCAATATAATTAAACATCAGTTGCCCAACAAAAAACATGTTTCCAATATATACAGAAGTTTGTTGTTGGACACAAAAGAGAACACTTTCTATAGAAAAACAGATGGGAGCTGGAGTTGGGTGTTACAATTGAGGATGAAGAGTGGGAAACAATGTGCACTGGATTTCACAAGAGTATTAATAGTAACATGTGGAAGGAGTTTGATTGGAAGACTAAGATGAGGTACTTTAAGACACCTTCGGTCATCTCCAAATATGCAGATAACCCAGCTGCAATACACTGCTGGAGAGAATGTGGAATGGCTGGCGAATACTCGCACATATTTTGGGAATGCCCAATAATGCTTCCTTTTTGGAAGGGGGTAAAAAGTGAAATAGATAAAGTTTTGGGGATCAATTTACCCCAAGCCAGTTTCTTCTCGATCTGTCTCCAGAAAACATGTACACCATGGAGCAAAAACACCTGTTGCATATACTCTTGATGACAGCTAGGAAAATGGTGACACTCAATTGGATGAATACACAGCCACCTACAGTGGCACAGTGGAAAAAGAAGCTGGGAGAGGTATATGGTATGGAGGCCTTAACAGCTCAATTACAATTAAGGTCGGATGTCTTTATGAGAAGGTGGTCACCTATAGCAATGTTCCTCACTGAGGGGACCTCCCACACTGTGATGTAATGTCACAACTGTTGCTTCTTTTTCATTGGACACTAATATCTAACTCCTGGACCTTGATGTACTGTTGTTTTTTTAACAATGTCTTGTATATTTGTGATATCTATAGTGTTGTCAAGGAATGTTCTATATTGTGTTATTTTTATGATAAATAAAAAAAGAGAGATCACATTTCTCCTGTTTTAGCTTCTCTTCATTGGCTCCCTGTTAAATCCAGAATAGAATTTAAGATCCTTCTTCTTACATACAAAGCCCTTAATAATCAAGCTCCATCATACATCAGAGATCTAATTGTTTCATATGTTCCTAACAGAGCACTTCGCTCTCAGACTGCAGGTTTACTTGTAGTTCCTAGGATTTATAAAAGTAGAATGGGAGGCAGATCTTTTAGTTATCAGGCTCCTCTCCTGTGGAACCAACTCGCAGCTTTAGTCCGTGAGGCAGACACTCTTTACTTTTAAGGCCAGGCTTAAAACTTTCCTTTGTTGCGGACACACAGCCATTGGATGGCGCTAACCCACATTCTAGCTCCGACAGGAGAAGAAGAGGACCAGAGGTTATTTAAGGCCCCGACGTCGGTCACCTCACGCTCTCCAGTTCTGGAGTTCAGCCAAACATCGCCAGGAGAGATCCAATCCTTCCTTCGCTGGCGAGGGAAAAGACGCGAGTTCTGGGAGGAACTCACTCCAACGACGACAAGACTGCTGATCAACAGGTGAATCAAACCCAGTGTTTTGAGATAAACCCCACTGTTCCGCCCTGAGCCCTGCTTTCTGAACAGATGCTGTATCTTGAACCTGCAGAGAAGGTACTGTCAGTGAACTGAGGTGCAGCTGATCGCTGTTTAGCAAGCCGGAGAGGACGACACGCCGTCCAAGCTAATGCTACCCGCGATTCGACTGCTATAATCCTCCGACTGCTAACGGACCGTAGCTGTGGCTAGCCTGCGGGCTAACGTTTTGGCTTCGCACATCATCCACGAAGCAACTTGGAGAACTTTAACCGTTCAATAAGGTCTGTCTGGGCAGAGGCGAGATTAGGTTAGTTTTAACAAGATTTAAGAGTTGTTTATTTTCACTGATTTGTTACTTTGTGTAAGATTTCATTTATCGTTTGGATACAAACAGTCCGGTCGGCCTGGAGGTTTAAACTGTGATTTTTGAGGTTTCCGATCAAAAGTCGTTTTATATCCTGCAACCTGAGTTACTCAATCCGACAGTTTTTCTTTGTTTGATGTTTAATGAATGATCCAGAGTGACTTTACGCAGCGCCACGTGAGTTAGCTGTAAGCTGCATGCTATAGCGAACCACGCAGGCCCGCCTTTGACGGCTTTTTATTCATGAACAATAAAGCCTGCCGTTAATGCTATTCAAAACAGAGATTGACTTTAAAACGGATAGTTTAAACACTAAAACTATTCTTTTAAGTCAATTTTGAGACCACGTTCTTGGTAAGTCAAAATACAAAATTTGATCGACATAATTGGTACTGCCGTTAACGTCAACATAAAGTCTAAATATTAAATTAGATCAATCACTGCGGTGACCAATCCATTAAATAGAATCTTTATTATCTATTATTTATTATCTAAAGGTTATTGATTTCTAATTCAGCAAATGGTTTAATGAAACATTACTTCTTCCAGAGAATGTTTTTCTTCACTTCTGCTTTGCATTGTGAATTGCTGGTTTGAAAACAAACCAGAATCTGCTGATTAGTCTTAAACTAATCACAATTAGTTTAAGACTAACTTGGCTTCATTCCCAACACTGTTCAATACAAGCCTTGGTTTTTGAGCAAACATTCATTCTGAACTGTGACATCATTATCAATTTATTGTTTATATTTCTGTGCATTCTTATCACTCATACCGTTTTACTTTTGTGTGTGAGTTTTATTATCGTTATTCTTTTCTTAGTGGTTTAGTTGTGTGTTACTAGTTTGGTGAGTTTGTTGATTAAAGTATGTTAACTGAAAGTGAATTCTTTTTGTAATAAACGTTTGTATTTTGGAAAACCGTTGTTATTTCACCTACATGTGTAGTAACTTGCTGTTCAAGTACGCCAAGAACTTATTCCTTCATATATTGTTTAATTGCCTCAGCCTTATCAGGCAGATAATCCTAAACATAAACTGAGACTGAACAATTTGGCTATTGATATTCCTGGAATCCAGGTGGTGCCCCTAAACTTGGTAATTTTTACATAAAATTATTAATCTGATTAATAATTGCCCTAAGCAATTATTCATAATTATTCATTGCCAAAACCTACCTATCTGTGGCACAACACCTTTTTGATAAAGCTTATACTTAGAGTGGCTAAGGTCATCCTGAGCTAGCTCTGTATTTATGCTGCTATAGGCTTAGACTGCTGGAGGACAGACTTACTAATTTTCTGCACTCTGCTACTTCCTTTTCTACTACTACTCTCCAGTTGTATTACAGTACATTCTGTTATTTCGACTGTTAACTTTGTGTTCTCTTAGTGTTTTTCTCTCCATAGAAGATATACCTGATCTGGTATCTTGCCTGTATCAATGCCCTGTTGGACGGGGGGCATTGACTGGGATGATGCTCCCAGTAACTGAACATCCACTGTGTCCTGTTATCAACTTTTTACTTTTTGTAACATACAAAGTACTCTTATATCGGATCTTCTGTTCCTTCTGTGTCTCTGCTCTGTCTTCTCAAACCCCAAGACGGTCGTGGCAGATGGCCGCTCCTACTGAGCCTGGTTCTGTTGGAGTTTTCTTCCTGTTAAAGGGGAGTTTTTCCCTCTCCACCGTTGCTACATGCTTGCTCAGTATGAGGGATTGCTGTGGTTGGAAAGTCTGCATCAACAGGGCCCAACCTCACGCCAATGACTGACGCAATTTGCTGGGATTCCTTAAATAGGAAACTTTTGAACTGATTGGAATGTTTGTATAAATGTATTGAAATTACTTCTTGTTAAGTGCCTTGAGATGACATCTGTTGTGAATTGGCGCTATATAAATAAACTGAATTGAATCTGCCTTGCGCAGCCTGTCTGCTGCTCGCAGTTTTGCTAGAGTCGTGTGCGCCAGTCATCGCTCATGGTGTTCCGGCCAGTGGGTTCAGTCCTTGCTGTCCTGCCTCAGCTCCTTTTATGTGCAACCTAACAAGTTTTTGCGCACCTGTAACAAAGCAGCTGATTGCTGCACTCCTCCTCCTGACTCATCCAAATAAGTTCAGTTTTTCTCTTGGAGCTTCACAGAGGGAAAACAAATGCAAACAAAACACACCAAATCCACACAAACAAACCCTGCAAAATAAATACAAAAATATACAAATATTTCCCACTGCGCAACACATACGCATTAGTTAACCTATATTCTCAATGTTTACAGAGCAGTCCCTGCAAAGTTTTGAGTTAAACTATAGGAGACTATATGACTAACGTGTGTCTGACAGGGTGGGGGGGTGTGGCATCACGATTGTGGCTCATCCACCAGTTAGAGTTCTGTATTAAATTGACAGTGAAAAAGTATACACTTTTAGTGTCTTTGGGAGAGTGCTGCTTTTTGTTTTCTATTACTTTGAATAGAAAAAGAATTTTTTTGTGTATTTTCCTCCTGTATGATATAAAAAGGGAGCTATTGTTCAAGGTTTATTTTCTAATATAGAAGTTTAATTATTTCTATTTAGATTTTAAAGTAATTTCTGTACTGGTTGAGTTGTAAAAGCTGGTCAGAAGTTTATTTAATTATTCTTTCAACCACATAGAGCAGGAATAGTTTAAATATGCAAGTGAAAAGTCTTCAAGTAAACAGAGCATGGTTGATGTGTTTAAGGAAGTTTCCTCTTATGGAAATCGAAATAAGGTCACTCTATATTATATTTACCTTGCCAAAACACATTTCCTTTAGCTTTAATTGAAAACATGACCTTGATATTATTATGAATCATGTTTTGGACATGTGTTGGTGTGATTTGTGCTTTCAAATAAATAAAAGACAGGACATAAATTGATTTGGTTACTTCAATTAATGGCAAAAAACCCTAAATGGGGTAAAAATATGCATTCGTAGCACCCGAATCATAATCGAATCGAAATTATGAGGCACCCAAGTAACACACCCCTAGTAAAAATGCAAATCTTGGCCTAGCACTAAAGCCTGTTTCAAAAGACAATGCATTAGTGCCAGCATCAGTGAGCCTTTTGGTCATTGATAAGTGGTCAGCCTGTGGCAGTAATGTGACACGATCAGGTGTTTTTCTCAAAAGAAAACAGGATGGAGAGATAAAGGGTGCAGTGGGATAGTGTCCAGGCTGCCGATGTGCAGGGTTGTGTATAAACCCTGAGACAGAAGAGTGCATCGTAAACAGACAAAATAGCTTGGAAATAACTTGTTTTTCAGCCCGATTGAAGCCCCACACCTCTAGTCTTTTTGAGAGCCACTCCAAAAGGGGGCTGTCCTTAAAAGTCTCTAAAGGCTAAACGCTCCAGACTGCTGCATCACTCCAGTTTGCCATTTCAGCTGATACAGTTTACAAATGTTAAATTAACTCCCTATGTTTACTTGCATTTTAAATACAGTTGCCGGCCGAGTCTCAGCACGCATTCCACACATCATCGTATCATCACCCTCTTTTGCGTCGAGGCGAGAACTTCCTTCACAAACCCAAGGTTGCGGCAATATTGCGGTAATATTACTATCAAGCTTGAATATTACCCTAATATGCCACCACTGCGTGTCCTTTGAAAACAAATTATGCCACATGAAAACATCATTAGGAGGATGACATACGTTTATTGAACCCCATAGCTGTATGTATCAAGATACAGCTTTATTAATAAATGAAAAAGCTACGCATCTTTTAGGTGTTGCATTATAGCAGCTTTTTTTAACTGCATTAACTTAGGCTTGGGGTTGTCCTACAGAAACTGTGTAGGAACAAAATATCTTTCACTGGCAGGAAAAACCAAGACGGAACCATCCAGAACATCAGTGGTGATCTGCATTTTAAAATAATCACTAATTACTCAACATCACTTCAGTAATATGCTACGGTTGGATAAGAGGGCTACACCTGAGAAAGCCCAAAATCAGCATAGTGTATTGAAAAAGAGGACATCGAGCCATACTTTGGATTTTTATTCCTTCGAAAAGTATGAACCATTTCAGAAGGATGGAATCCATTTGTAAAATAGGTCTAAAAAATAAAATACCAGTAACATCAGTATCAACATCTGTTGTTTTTACCCAGATCTAATGTCTAAAACTTCAAATTAAACTTCTGTTTAATTTTGTACCTTACACCAGTTGTTCTGTCATGTCCCCCTTAGGAAACATAACACATAACCCCCCCCCCCCCCGATGTAAAATGCTATTGAGTACATGATAGTATTTAAAAACCACAGGCACCAGCATTCTGCATATCTTATTAAAACAGAATAACAATTTCAGTTGTTGCAGTTAATTTTATTGTTTTTTTAACCTCTTAACTACTAGGGAAAATGTTTTGCCTAATCACTCTTTTAACTTTCCCATTTGTTTGGAATGTAATTAAAGTATTAAAAACATTTTCTGGGAAAAGGATTTTTTTATTGTTCAGTGATGATGAATCCACTCCAGTGGACATTGGAACATCATACAAGTGTAACTGGACTTTGATGCCAATCATTAAATTCCAACAGACAACATCAAAATGTAAAAATAAGAATAAGTGAAACTTCTGACCGTTTCTTAATTTATGAAAACTCAAAAAAAGTCAACAACAGCACTTTGAGAGAAACTCTAATCACTATTTTCTGCATTTATGTATTTCGTATTTATATACTTTGTTTAACCACCATTTCCAATGCTACCTTCCATTTTTCTTGAAGAGCTTATCCCCTATGAGTGTCCAGGAGGTTGATAGTGGCAAAGAACCCTTCAAAGTACAGCTATGTGACTTGGAAGACGAATTTGGCCAATTGAACGACAGCTTCGTTTCCACTGCCATATCCTTCTAGGACTCTGAAGGTTGTCTTGCATTGGTGGACCACAAAGTCTAAAACCCGGCAATTTGGTACAGCCAAGACAAACACCTGCATTCCAGTTGGTGAAGATATACTCGGTACATACTGGCACACTGGACAGCAATCAGTAAAAAGGAACCATTTACCCTGTTCTAGGCAGACTCAGGCATTCTTGCCTTACTTTGGTCAACAAGGGCCTAATTCTCCTCAAAATTTATCTTGTTTGGTCATTGTCCACAACATCCATGTCATTGACAAGAATTTCACTTCTTGTAGAACCAATTTCTACTGGATGGCAACTTGACATAGATGGGGACTGTTCTACTTGCCTTGACTCTTCTGCCTGTTTGCACTTCCTGAATGTCATCTGTTGGAATACAGCTGTGATTACTGGACCAAAACACAGACCTCCCACCTGTAGGAGTGCTAATCAGGGGTGTCCTGTAGCAGAGTGGTTAAGATGGGCGCCCCATCTTCAGAGGCCTCAGTCCTCAATGCGTTTTTCCCGGGGTTCGGTTCCACCTCGCGGACATTTGCAGAATGTCTCTTCCCCCACTTCTCTCCTGTTTCTACACACTATCCACTAGGGCTGCACGATTAACCTTTATCGCATTGATATTGAGGTTTTTTTCCCGCCCCTGACATTTGAGTGACAAACCTATTCACCAATCAAAATTGTTGAGTCTCACATTCCTGGCTTGCTGGCCAATCAGAAATGGTGAAATGACAGTCTGTAGAAATGATGCAGAGCAGTGTTGCCAACTTGGCGACTTTGTCACTATTTTTAGCGACTTTTCTGACCCCACTGGCAATATCTTTTTTCAAAAAGCGACTAGTGACAAATCTAGCAACTTTTCCATATATTGCTAGAGACTTTTGCCGACTTGTTCAATGTGAAAGCAGAATATATTTCTCACTGTTCTCAGCGGGTAGCGGGAGAGGAACCTGGCTGCAGATCTCTGCTGTCAGTTTCTCTCCGCTGCCGCGCTCAGGCTTATCTTCACTGTCGGGTTACTACGTCTCATCTTGCAGAAGGCTGGATGAGGTCTTGTTTTTAATTGTTATTGTCATTTATTTTAAAATGTGTGCAATATAACAGTTTCATTTTTAGTAAATGGCAGTGGACTGCAGAAGATTTTGTTTTCTAATTGTAAATCTAAATCTAATAAGAGTTCATTTTCTATTTTTCAATGGCAAAGATTCGTCAATAAAAAAAATTAGGCTACCTTTTTAAGTTAATTTCCATTAAGTCTTATTATTCTTTGGTATTTAGGTTCAGGTATTTAATAATCAGCTTTGAACAATCTCATTACCTCAATCACTATGTAGTTTATATTAGATATCTTTCAGGCTCAACAGCAGAAGAGGGCCCTGGCCACATAAATATTTTTTAGGTTATTGTATATTGTTCGCATGTGTGTCAAGTTATACAAGACTGTGTTGTAAAAGTAACGATATATTTCATTCATAATTTTAGTTTTATGCACTTAAAAGAATCGAAAGTAAAAAGTCAGAAAATAAGAATAAGAAAGTCAGAAAAACCGCAATTAGGCTTTTTGTCCAAATCGTGCACCCCTACTATCCACTGCTAATAAAGGCCACTGTGGCCACAAAAACCTTTAAAAAAGGAGTGCTAATCACACAACAATCCTAGTTTCAAGAGGAAGAGGGGGAGTTATGAACGACCAAACCCCAAATAAACTAGGTGCTCACCGGAAATCTTTTGCCCGTGAGACCGCTGGACTCGCTTCAGGAGAGAAATTGGCACTTTAGGCTTCCATCCTTGCTGGCAAGGGGAAGGGAGTGGAACTAAACTCATGGGATCCAACAGACACAGCAGCCTGCTAATCATTGATCAAGTGAACTGCATCTGGCCGATGGAATAAATCCCGAACCTGACTTGTTTAAGCCCTACAGGAAGACTTTTTTAATTACAGGAGCCTCGCTGACTTGATGCTGCATGCTGCACGAGCCCAGAGCAGCTGAGCTGAAGGCTGCCTACGAAATGGGACTGGTCCATGGGAGAAGGCTGTCGAACCGAACCAGACAACCCCGTTGACCACACACAGCTGCTGCTAACTGACCAGCTAAGTGCTGGTTTCTCTGCTTTATCCACGGTCTTTTCAGACAACGGGGCCACCCTCCAAAAATAGTTCAGGAAAAGTTTTGAGTTTAGGCAGAGATAAATTAGTTTAAGATAAATAAAGGTTTGTCTGAATGTCTATTTCACTGTGTTTTTGCTTAATTTGTATTCAGTCTTGAATTGTTGGGTATAAAGAGTTTTTAAAGGTTCCTGTCTGACAGAAAGAGTCGTTTTAAATCCTGCAACACGAGTTACTCCGATCCACCGGAGTTCTTCCTTTGTTCTTTGTTGCTAAGCTAAAACAGACTGGCTCTAAACTGCGCCACAAAGCATCCGTGTTTCTAACAGATGTTCCCCACTCAGTGACACACCCGCTGAGAAGCCAACCCTGGTAATCGGCAGCTCCATAGTCAGAAACGTGGCTTAGAGACACCATTGACCATATTCAAATCCTTGCCAGGGGCCAAAACGGGCGACATCAAATCCTATCTGAAACTGATTGCTAAGGATAAGCGTAAATACAGTAAGATTGTTATTCATGCTGGCGTCTGTTTAGACTTTGACTAAACAGAAAAATCAAACTATTAAATGTGGTTTATTGAACATAAGATCTCTCTCCTCAAATACTTTGTTAGTATATCACTTTATTTGTGATAAATTAATTTGTTTTGTCTCACAGAAACCTGGCTGCAACAGGAGGATTATGTCAGTATAAATGAGTCAACTCCTTCCAATTATTTAAATTTTCACATTCCTAGAAGTACTGTGAAGAGGAGTTGCAACCATTTTTCATTCTGATTTACTAATTAACAGAGGTGGGACAAAGTCATTGTTTTGCAAGTCTCAAGTCTTTGTCCTTGAGTCCCGAGTCAAGTCAAGTCAAAGATGAGGCAAGTCTCAAGTCGAGTCAAAAGTCCTACCATTTTTGTTTCGAGTCATTTCAAGTCCTCTTACCACAGAAATAAATTTATACAAATCATGTATGTCTGTAAGATTTGTATTTATTTAAACCTCTATTTATACAATAACATTAATCAAATACAGTAAAAAACTGAAAATTTAATTTTCACATAAATGCTTGTATTTCAACAGCATATTGCACTAGAACCATGCACAGCAGCTTCAGTTCTGTATTGTATTGACCTCAACAGTTAACTTTCAAATAGACATGGGTCCTTTTAACCTAAACTTTTTTAAACATGTCATCAATAAAATCCTCATCCCTCAAAATGATCACTTCTGAAAAACTGGACCAACCTGATAATATAATTGGAATGCCTCCATGGTGTGTAAAAAATTTTCCCCACAGTTTTCATGGGAAGTAGCAAGTCTTCTCAAGTCAAAAGGCTCAAGTCCAAGTAAATTTACGAGTCATTGATGTTAAATTCCAAGTCGAGTTGATAGTCTGTACATTTTATCAGGTCGAGTCTGAAGTCATGAAATTCATGACTCGAGTCCAAGTCACATGACTAGAGTCCACACCTCTGCTAATTAATCCCAGACCCGTTATTAGCTACAGTTCTTTTCAACATATAACCCTTAGTTTTCCTCATCCAAGTTGCAAAAAATTAAGACCACTTTTGTTTGTGGTTCTGTATCATCCACCACTCAATTCTTAGATCAGATCTCACATTTTTTATCTGATTTAGTATTGAATACTGCTAAGGTCATTATAGTGGGGGACTTCAATATTCATGTGGACACTGAAAGTGATAGCCTTAATGCAGCCTTTAATGCTATCTTAGACTCAGTTGGCTTTACTCAAAAAGTACAGAGACCCACCCACTCGGGTCAACACACTTTGGACCTTGTACTGACATACGGCATTGAGTGTGAGGAAATAACGATCCTCCAACATAACCCGGTTCTGTCTGACCATTTTTTGGTAACGGTTGAACTTACTTTAACTGACCATCCAACCCCTGTAAAAAATTTAATTACAGTAGAGCTTTATCAGACAAGGTTGTAACAAGTTTTAAAGAATCTGTTCCATTCTTACTTTCCTCAGTGTCTCACAGTGGAGGGCAGCAAATCCATCTCTAACCTTTTAGAAATTGATGGTCTGGTTCATAACGTTATTTTTTCACTGCATGTGGCATTAGATAGTGTAGCACCCTCAAAAAAGAAAGTGATTAGCCATAAGA
Source organism: Valencia hispanica (assembly GCA_963556495.2). NCBI lineage: Eukaryota > Metazoa > Chordata > Actinopteri > Cyprinodontiformes > Valenciidae > Valencia > Valencia hispanica. The sequence goes on from OY747715.1 coordinate 47,410,027, forward strand.
GGTTGACTCCCCCAGCTCTTAGTAGTGATGACTTTGTGGGATTCTTCATAAATAAAATGAATTCTTTTAAAAATAAAATCATTGGGATCCTCCCAAACATGATTTCTTTTCTCTCAGTAAGTGAGGCAACATCGGGGCAAACTGTAGAACCTCCTTTATTTTGATTCAGTCGGGCTTTTGGAATTATCAAAAATATTAGCCTCATCTAAACCTTCAACTTATATGTTGGACCCAACCAATTTATTTAAGGAAGTGTTCCCTTTGGTTTCTAGCCCCATTTTAGATATGATAAATCTATTCTTAGTAAATGGATACGTACCACAGGAATTTAAGGTTGCTGTAATTAAACCTTTACTTAAGAAACCTTTCCTTGATCTAGATGACTTAGTTAATTACAGACCTATATCTAACCTTCCTTTCTTATCTAAAATCCTTGAGAAAATAGTTGCTAATCAAGTATGTGGACATCTAAACAGTAATGACCTGTTTGAAGAATTTCTCAAGAGCTCATCAGAACACTGAAACATCACTGGTGAAGGTCCTGTCCTGTCCGTGAAGGAGGAGCAGCTGCTCTCTGTCTCTCTCCAGATCCGTTCACTTTATTTTATTTTCTGTTTGCTTTTCTTGTTTTCTTTCTTAACCTTTTCTTAGTTACTTTATTTTCCCAGCCCCTGGAGTTACTGTATTGGACAAGATCTCTTCTTGGATTACTTTTCTATGGACTTATCAACATGGCTTTTTGCTCAGCTGAGGATTTTGAAAAACTGCTCAACAGAATTGAGGGCATTGAAACGAAGCTACGTCGTCTGGAAATTAATTTTGATCTCCACGCTGATTATGGACAAAATGACACAACTTTACCTTTGAATACAAACAGCCCTGTGTTATGTCGGTCTAACCGTGTCACAGAGACTCCCTACAGGTGTCTGAGCGGCAGAACTCCGCACTACAATGAAAACTGGCCAGCTTTAAAACGCATGAAATCAACCCCAGCCTGTTCTCCGAGGAAGAAAAAACAAAAGAAACTCTGACACAGAGAAACCTCTGAACCCAGAACTGCCGCTTCTGCTAAAAGTAAACAAAAGAGGTTTCAGCCAAAAACAAGAGATATTTCTTCACCTGGAATCCCGCTGAAAAACTGATTCGCAGCCTTGAGTTCCCCGAAAGATGACGCATCCCCCAGGACCAGTCAAAGCCACCAAACCCAGCCGCATCAAACGGACACATAACAAAGTAAGAGCGCCCCCGGCAAAGACTGTTATCATACAAGACGGATCAATTAATGGAATTGAGGCTTTTTGTAGCAAGAATACCAAAGTTTATAGCTGCTACAAAAATACAGTGAGAGAAATATCAGAAAAAATCCCTAAAATCTTGGACCAACATCCTGCTTTGGAAAAGCTCGTCATTCACGCTGGATCAGCAGATATCGCGATGAGACAATCAGAGATTCTGAAGAGAGACTTTTCTGATCTCCTACAGAGACTTGATTGACTTAACGTAAACATCCTCATCAGCGGACCAGTCCCTGAAGGGAATGATGAAAGATTTAGCAGACTCCGCATGCTCCATAAATGGTTGAAGAAACAATCAGCTGAGAAGTCGTTCACATTTATTAATAATTTCAAAGTATTTGGAAGTGCTAATCATCTGTTCAAAGCAGGCCGTTATCTTAACAAGGCCGGAGTAAGGCTCCTAGCAGCAAACATTTTTTCTTATCAAAATCAGAAAGCAAAACACTTGCTCCCAAAAGCTGACCTTGAGGCGCCCATGGATATCAGAGAACAAAAACAGCAAGTCTGGATGACACCACAGGACCGAACAGATAAACAACCATTAAGTCTTCATCTTCCTGTGACTCAGCCACATCAAATGAGTCTCCATTTAGAAACTTTACAGACAGACTGAACGAGCAAATCAAATTTGGGACACAATTAACACCTAAACTTAGACTACACCAAACGCCTGGGACTAGTGTCAATAAGTCTGGGAGCTTCCCCCCACTGATTATTACAGATATTTGATATTTGAGGGAACCGGGCAATAAATCCACCCCTACCGTCTCCCAGAATTCACCCGGCACCCCTGAGGCTATATCAGTGATTATCAGCAGCAGGAAACATAAACCGTTAACCACACGCTCTCATATTAAACAAAATCTCAAATTGATAACCTGTCAGAAGGTTCAGCTGCCCATCATCACAATACTTAAGTTAGCTTTATTAAACATTAGATCTCTATCCGGGAAGTCTTTTCTTATCAATGACTTAATCACTGAGCATAATTTACACGCCCTTTTTTTATCAGAAACTTGGCTAGATTAAAATAACGAAACAACTTCATTAATAGAATCCAGTCCTCCAAATTATAATTTCTTAAGCGAGAACAGAAAACACAAACGAGGCGGAGGTGTAGCCACCATCTTTCACAACTCAATGAACTTTAAAAAGGTAACTCTGGGCACGTTTGATTCTTTTGAATACCTAGCCACCCAGATAAACGAGCCTAACAAAGCTTTATTTCTAAGTTTATATAAACCACCAAAACTTAACTCTAACTTCTTTAATGATTTCAATGACCTTCTTTCTGTAATATGTATCGACTATGACCAACTAATCATCGTGGGGGACTTTAACATCCATACCGACAACCCCCAAGATAGACAAGCAAAAACGTTAGATGATACTCTCCACAACTTCGGACTGATCCAGCATGTCAAACAACCAACACACAATAAAGGACACACTCTGGACTTAATTATCAGCAAAGGTTTAAATATTTCTGACATCTATGTAATTAATATTGCATTATCTGACCATTTCTGTATTTTCTTTCAAAGTACCATCTCTGCTAAATTATCCAACCACAGTAAGACCACTATAAAAAAGCGTTTTCTAGGGGACAGTTCAGTAGAAACCTTTAAACGTATTTATCCTTCCACCACATCCCCCTCATCTCCCAACTCAAACTCAGTAAATAAGTTGGTAGATAATTTCCTTGCGAAAATCTCAGACATCATGGATTCCATTGCTCCAACTAAAGTGAAAGTAGTCTCAGGTAGAAAGAAGTCTCCGTGGACAAGTAATCCACTGGTACGTAGTGAAAAAAGAGAGTGTCGACGAGCCGAGAGAAAATGGCGGAAAACTCGACTCCGGGTTCACTGTGAGATCTACAAAGAGAGACTGAATAGATATCAGCTAACTATAAAAGATGCTAGGGAATCGTTCTTTTCTGAAATCATCAACAGAAACATTAATAATGCACGGACTCCATTTGCAACAGTGGAAAGACTAACTAATCCTTCAGTGACAGTAGCCCCTGAACTAAGCTCTACCAGGGCCTGCAATGAATTTGCCAGCTTTTTCACTGAAAAGATTCTAACAATTAGACGGTCAATCTGTACCTCAATATCGAACCCACAACCAGTGCCGTCCCCAATCAACAACAATGTAGAGAAAATGTCTGAATTCCACGAATTAAACCAGAACAGCCTTGAAAAAATCATTATCCAATTAAGCTCCTCCTCCTGCTGTCTTGATATCCTACCCACAGCTTTTCTAAAGAAGGTTCTTCCTGTTATTGGTTCTGATCTTGTTCAAATAGTGAACTCATCACTGCTATCAGGTGTCTTCCCTCAGGCTTTAAAAACAGCAGTTATTAAACCACTGCTAAAGAAGAAAAATCTGGACAACACGTTAATGCAGAACTACAGGCCAATCTCTAATCTCCCATTCATCAGTAAGATTATTGAAAAAGCTGTGTTTCAGCAGTTAAATGGCTTCATAACAATGACAAACCGTTTTGATGCTTTTCAGTCTGGTTTCCGCGCTCACCACAGCACCGAGACTGTCCTCGTCAAAGTATTTAATGACATCCGCATAAATACAGACTGTGGAAAAACCACAGTGCTGGTTCTGTTGGACCTCAGTGCAGCATTTGACACTGTTGATCATGATATTTTATTGGAACGACTGGAGAGCTGGGTCGGACTCTCTGGTACAGTACTTGGCTGGTTCGAGTCTTACCTAAAGAACAGGGACTTCTATGTTTCAATAGGAAACTTTTCATCAGAACGAACAGAAATCACATGTGGGGTGCCCCAGGGCTCCATCCTGGGGCCCCTCTTATTTAATATCTACATGCTCCCAGTAGGTTCGTTCTCGGCTCAGAGTTCGGAATTATTGTCCTGCTGTAAACATGACAATATGTTGCAAAGAATCATTTAATTTGCTGTTGTTCACATCTGTGGCAACACTTAACTACTCTGAACAAATGAAACATTAAATCGGTTACTTTTCTTCTGATTGAAAAATTATTACATTTTATTGGATCACACAGGTGCGCCTTCTCATCAGTCTCCCTGTTCCGCGTTTTGCAGTAGCAGTCCTGGGTCCTCCACCCTGAGGGACCGGACTAAGCTTGTTCAAAGGAGGTCCGACAGTATTGAGAAAGAGCAGGACAATATGCATTGAAGCTTGGTTGGTGGAGCTCAGCAGATCACAGCAGGCTGTAGATAATGCTATTTTTGTGGAGAAGATACTTCGTCCTGATCATTTTCAATATATTTTTAATTATTGCAACAAAAATAATACATTCAAATAATGAATAATATACTATGACATTTTTTACTAAATAGATATTCCTTCCTGCCACTCCCTCTTACCACTCAGTGTATCACTTTTCTAAATTACTTTTTCATAAATGTTGTTTTACTTCATGTTGACAAAAAAGGACAAAAACATGCCCTTTGCATTAAACAGCAATATTTCAATATTTAAAACATAAGTTATGTGCAGCAAATAGTTGATGCATCTGTCATATATCATACCAGCATGTCCAAAAGCCTTTTGACAGGACTCTAGTTATTTTGGATTACAGCAGTACTCTGCAGATCAGCCTCATAGTAACGTGTTCTGTCCGTGTTTCATCACCTCCTCTTGCGCTGCTTGATGATTTACTCCTGCTGCGCTCGAGTTTACTGAGTCTTGGGACATCTATGATTGTGTGTGTTCCGGTATCAGTGTTGGCCTCAGTGGACTCTCGTCTCCCATAGCTACTTGCGTTCAGTTAGTGGTTCATCCCACGGTCTTGGAAGCCAATCAGCAGCGACATAACCCTACACGTAAAGTACATGTGGTTTGCATGTCATTAACACATTGTTTACGTGTTGTTTATACGTGTTGTTTATACGTGTTGTTTATGTGTAAAAGACAAGAAATTTCGCGCGTTTTTGGCCGTCTAGAGTTTCCATAGACCAATCTGTGGCTTTCACCAAAACAAGCGTGGGGGGGGAGAAAAAAAGAAAAACGGCTTGCAATGACGACCCGGCTCCTCACTTCAACGAACTGCGACCGATACATCACTTCAGGGTGTCGCGTGGCGTAGTGGTTAGAGCGGGCACATGTGCAGAGGCTTCGGCCCTTGACGCGGCCGTCCTTGGTTCGACTCCTGTCCCGGGAGACCTTTGCCGCATGTCTCTCCCCCTTCAAAAACTCTCTCCACTGTCAATAAAGGCCACTCAGGCCCAAAAAAACTTTTTTTTTTTTAAATCACTAGTCTGCGAACTGAAGCTCTACCCGCTCTGAAGTCAGCACCACTGCTAAGTGGAAAGAGTAACCAGGATACATGCTTTAAGTGAGAGTCTCCAAAGGTCTCCAATAACACCAATAAAAAACACCAGATTTGTCGCTGGTCACTTTTTTGAAAAAGAAAAGGGTCTAAAAACTTGCCAATATAGCAACTCGCTAAGTTGTGTAGTGGAAGAACTATAATGTTCTGTCCTGTGTAATTCACATACTGATAGTTACTATGTGTCTCTTCTTTATGATATGGTGACCAATCTGATTAGGTGACACTGTATGAATTTAGGTCAGGTCAAATCTGCTGATTCAGACTCTTACAGCCTGGGTTGGCATGGCAACTCTCTGTTATATCTAAGAACATCCTGACATACATTTATTATGCTTCTATATCAAATCTTCTACGCCTAATGAGTCAAATGACTACCGACTGAGAAATGTTTGTAATGTCATAGGTGATAGGCCATGATTACTGAACCTATATAATCCTGTGTCTTGTTTTGGAAGGCAGTTCAGTATAGAATATTTCTCTGTTGATGCTGTACCTCCTTGTGTTGATCAACCAAGTCTGTATTAAAACCTCAGAGAATCTGAAGGAATCTCTCTCATCTCTTTTATTAAAGAACTTCGATAACAGTTGGCAACACTGTTCTGGGGTAGATCACATGACTGCAGATAGTCATGTGACTCCATCCAGTCATTAAGGTAGTACAGTCAGCATCTTAAAGGGGACATGACCACAGCTTATTTTGCGAGGGGGTGGGGGGTGGGGGGGGGTGGGGGGGGCAGTCTTTATTTAACCCCGTAGCGTTTTTACCTCCCGTCGGCAGTGTGTTAAATATTTCCGGGTTAAAACGGACATTTTTGACACTCTATGCACGTATTCATATTATACATAATTTCAAAAAGGGACTGGCTGGGGTAGGTTCTGGAGTTTTTCGATTGATTGCTCTGTTCTAGATCGGTGGTCAGAACGTTTGTTTTTGTTCTCCAAAAGGAGCCGCAGTTGAGCCACTGTCACTACCCTGCTGTGTATCTGCTTATTTATACAAGTAGCCATCTTCCTTTATAGAAAATTATTTTCGTGCTGATTCAGAGGGAAATGAGCAGACATCGCCAAACAACCGGCTTTGTAAAAATATAGAGTTGCTTGCAAATCAGTTAACAGCAAAAAGAAAACACAGCAACAAGCCTTGCTTCTTCCATGTCGATTCTCTTGTTATTTTTCTGCTGCTTTGATCAGTGCTGCTGAAACTGTCCTACAAACCCTCAGAAAGAAAAATAATGTCCAACTCACCTTTCTTAGCTGCACCTACACATCCACAGAGCCACCATCACAAACAAAAAATCGTTTTACGTCCAGTTAATGTACTCCAATAAAGTACTTAGTCCCCAAGTCTTCCTCAATCCAACTCTGCTGCTAAAAAGCTTTGTAAATTCCTTTCTTGCGTGTATTTCTCAGAATGTTTACATCATGACTACCAGTTAGCATGCTCTAGTCTTAATAGCGCACTTCTTGATAATTATTCATGGCTGGCAAACAAGGAATTGGTGCGCTACTGCCACCAACTCGTAAGAAGTGTGGACTAGAATGTCATTTAAGGGTCATATTCTAGTATTCAACTGTGTGTGATAGTTATGGGCTCGACACATGGGGAGCAACAGACGGGTGGGAGAGGCGAAATTCATCACCACCGAGATGAAACCAAACACACGGGACGCGATAAAACACTGCGATAGGCGGTTGCGACATGCATCGCGCTGTCTACCTGCGCTGGTCCCTTGTCTCCCAGATTTCATTGGCTATGAAATTGGAGGGAATTGTAACATTTTACAGAGCAATTCGTAGTAGGAAATAAAAACAGCAAATATGATAACTCAAAATGTTTTGGTTGAATTGACCAGAACATTGCTTTTGACTATAGTCAACAAAAGAAAAAGAAGAGTATGGGTTCATCCTACACTAAAAACAGAGAAACAACATGGTAACTATCACCATTTAATGATGGATCTCAAGGCTGATCCAGATAAATTCCGAGCCTACTTTCGCCTCAGCCCAGAACTTTTTAACCACCTTCTCACCAAGATAACCCCCAGAATTGAAAAGGTTCACACGAACGTGAGGGAACCAATCACCCCAGAAGACAGGCTTGCCATCTGTCTATGGTTAGTACAGTTTTTAATTATATATATTAATTACGCAGTTGCATAATTTATGCAGAATACTAGTGCCTATATTTCAGAAGCTTTGCATAATATAAGTTAATAATGAGCAGCACATCTAGTGAATTTGGTTTTATTGCACTTGAACCATGAAGGCACTATTTATAACATGCAAACAAATGAACAATGTGCAAGGAATAAATTTTTGTTTTTTAATTTAACAAAAGTACAAATTACTTCAGTCTGCAGTAAACAATAATATGGAGAAAAATTACCGGGCAAAACTTTGCAATATTTGTGAGAACTACAAACAAAAATAACAGGAATTAAAAAAGAAATCCTGAACAAAGGCGATCACTCTCCTCCAAACTCTAATCTATGGAGCACTCTCGTAATCTCCATTTTAGCCTGAGATTTTCGGGCACCCACAAGTCGCCGAAAAATGGGCAAAAGGCTTTGAAGACAGAGCTCATCTTCAGTGGACTGTTTGATTTGTGCTTGGATGTTATCCCCCCTACTGAGGATGAACTCTTCAAAGCTGGTCTGGTCAGATCTTTGCCGTTTCTCTGGGTTTGTCTTGTAACTAGATGTTTAGAGTGTTTGCTGGTTTTGTTGATCAACGCTGCAAGAATCACTTGTTGCATCACTGGCTACTGTGTAAGTAAGATCAGCAGATCCCCCAGATTCAACCTCAGGTACCAGGTTTAATGTCAGAACCAACTTCTCCTCTTCCTCCTCATCCTGTGGCTCATCAGCGGTCAAGTTGCCACTGGTTTCCCGCTCCTTCAGAAAGGGTTTAAGGAAGGACATGACGTTGAAGTTTCTCCATACCCTCTGATCACCACTCGCTGAGCCACTCTTTTTATTTCTAAGTGCCTTGTGTGTTCTCATAAAAGTATCTGAGATTTTTTTGACCTCCTCACCTGTGAAAACAAAATGTAAATATATAATTACCGTACACACACAATAGATGTATAATATATATATATATATACACACATTAGAGAGGAAGATCATTTTAATTTGAGTCAATAAGCATTTGTTACTACTTTATTATTAACTGTACCCAAATTTTATGCATTTTGTTTTCCCTTTCAGGTTCCTTGCAACAAGAGACTCCTTTGCCACTATTGGGTTTAACTATCGTGTGGGAAACTCAACAACTGGAAAGATCGTGGATGAAGTCTCTCAGGCCATTTGGGCTGTGCTGCAACCTAACTGCATGCCGGAGCCAACAACAGAAGATTGGAAAGCCATTGCAGAGGGTTTTAAAACCAGATGGAGTTTCCCTAACTGTAAAGGTGCACTAGATGGCAAGCATGTTGTGCTGCAGGCTCAACATCCAGAAATAGGGAGAGGGATACCACCACAGTCATCACCACCTACTGAAAACATGAGAGATGCTGGTTTGGAGCCCATCACCAAAACTGGGACAAACAACTCAAGCAAAGAGGCAGCTTTAATCCGAGAAGAATTCTGTCACTACTTCAATTCACCAGCTGGTGAGGTGCGATGGCAACATCAAATAGTATAGATGACCCCACATTATATTTACAAGAAGTTTCTATTATATGCTAAATATTAATAAAAACATGCTTAACCAAATAAATCTCCTATGCATGGTTTATTTCACTTTACTTATAAAACAAACACAGATGTACTTTGTCCTTGTGTACCCTATAGGGGGTTCAATTCAATTCAATTCAAAAATACTTTATTGATCCCAGAGGGAAATTAAGTGTTGGTATAGCTCATATAATGATCACGCATTCATTACTATAGATAAAACTGTTTATTATATTCGGTATGCCAACCAAACGAGTGAATAGTATAGATGACCCCACATTATATTTACAACAAGTTTCTATTATATGCTAAATATTAATAAAAACGTGCTTAACCAAATAAATCTCCTATGCATGGTTTATTTCACTTTACTTATAAAACAAACACAGATGTACTTTGTCCTTGTGTACCCTATAGGGGGTTCAATTCAATTCAATTCAAAAATACTTTATTGATCCCAGAGGGAAATTAAGTGTTGGTATAGCTCATATAATGATCACGCATTCATTACTATAGATAATACTGTTTATTATATTCGGTATGCTAACCAAACGAGTGAATGTTACTGCTAGAATAGAGGAAGTGAAAAAAATAAATGCATGAGAAAACTTACCGGGTAAGTTCATCCTGGAGCCAACAAGTTCCCAAGCTGCTGATTTTTTTGTCTACATCCCTGAAATCCATCCATTTTCTGTATCCGTCATTCCTATGCAGGGTTGAGGGGGGGCTGGTGCCTATCTCCAGCTGTCATGGGGCGAAAGGCGGGGTACACCCTGGACAGGTCGCCAGTCCATCGCAGATCCCTGAAATCATTGCGTCAATTATCCTAAAGAATCGAAAAATCGGCCACAGCTAAAATTATCTGCTCCTCCGTGTTGATCACAGTAGCGGACAGTCAGCAGCAGCACCAGTGTAGAGCAAGCTCTAAGCTCATTGGTCAGTCAATGAAACCCTAGCTGATTGGTTGTTGTGCCAAGCGACAGCGACAAAAGTTGAACATTTCTCAACTTTCTTGTATCGGATTGCAAACCCGCGTGTGCACATCTACGTTAACTAGCGCAAATTTTCACATGCACGAATGTCGCCTGTTGCCCGGCGGGGGGAGGGCAAGGGATTGTTGCGCTTGCTCCATAGGAAAATAATTGAAAAGGAGCGATATCGCCTCCCGTGTGTTGAGCCCATTATTCCTTTCGGCAAGGTGGCAAAAAACACTTCCTAAACAAAATATAAAATAGAGGAAGCCGTGGAGCTTCATACCTTCTGTTGGTTGTCTTGGGCCAATACATTTGCATGGGCCAATGTAATCTGTCATGGCCCCGGGTCTGACACCGAATATACTGACATGGGCAAAAAGTGAATTTCAGTAATGGTAAATTTTGGGGTTTTCGCCCAGTCCTAGTTTAATAACACCTTTACAATCAGAAAAAGAATCAGAAAGGTTTTATTGCCGTATGTGTGACATACATTAGGAAATTGCTGCTGTACTTTGTGCAAACATAAAACAAACACTTCTAAGCATGCAATAAATACAAATAAAAAGGGGCAAAGAGATTAATATATACATGAGTGAAGGTTATGATCAGTGCAATTCCTTTAAAAGATATCTCCATCGCTTTAATCCTCCAACTTAAACTCAGACATCATTGATACCATTGCTCCAATTATAGTTAACCTCTTAAGCCCCAGGGTCTCTCCAGGGTCTCTCCAAGCTCCTAGCTCGAATAGGACATGCCCAACATTAATTAAATTTTTCTCTGCAAAAACAAACTGTGTAAACAATCTTGGTATCCAAATGATGCCAATGTTTGTGAGATTTAATCGGAGGTGTAAAAATTACAGCATATGTTACTGTGGCAAAATAATTGTAGCTAGAACATAGACAAATTACAAGATTCTATATTCTCGCCTAATTTTTCTCTCATGTTACAGTATATAATACCATTTAAAATATGCTCCAGTAGAATATAAACTGCAGGAAATTATAAACCAACGTGTGGCGATTACCTGTACCAAGATTCACATTGATGAAGTGAAGTAGAGCAAAGTTACAGAGGCTTTAGTGAAAAAATAGCTCGTTTTTTTTGCAGTTCGGCACAAACAGTGAAAGTTTCAATTTCTCAACTCTTGATCTACTGATTGTATGCAAGTTCAATTATATGCCTGAAAACAAACCATTTTATTTTTTTGGGTAAAATACCCAACAGATTTATCACTCTATTTAGATAACACTATAACAAAGCGTTAGGCTTGACTAACTAAAGATGCAAGGGAATTGTTCTTTTCTGAAACCATTAACAAAAAACATTAATAATGCATGGACTTTATTTGCAACAGTTGAGAGACTAACTAATCCTCCTGTGACAGTACCCACAGAACTAAATTCCACCAGGGCTTGCCATCAATTTGCCAGCTTTTTACTGAAAAAAAACCCTGACAATTAGAGGGTCAATCTGTACAGTACATCAGTACCAAACCTACGTCTTCCCCACTCAACACCAATTTAGAGAAAATGTCTGAATTCCATAAAACAAAAACAACAAAAACTTGAAGAAATCATTAACCTATTAAGTTACTCCTCTTGCTGCCTTGATATCTTACCCAAAATTTTTCTTAAGAACCCTTTCCGTCATTGGGTCTGATCTTATTCAAATAGTTAACTAATTTCTCCTGTCAGGTATCTTCCCTGAGGCTTTAAAAACAGCAATTAAACCACTACTTCACAAGAACAACCTGAACAACATGTTAATGCAGAACTACAGGCCATTTTTTAATCTTCCATTCATCAGATTACGGAAAAAAAATGTTTCTACAGTTAAATAGCTTCCGAACAATGACCAAGTGTTTTGATGTTTCTCAGTTTGGTTTCCGCGCTCCCCAGAGCACTGAAACTACCCTTGTTAAAGTTTTCAATGACATCACCACATAAATACAGGCTGTGGTAGAACCATAGTGCTGGTACTTTTGGACCTCAGTGCATCATTTGACACTGTTGACCAAGATATATTATTGAAACGACTGGAAAGCTGGGCCAGACTCTCTGGTACAGTACTTGGCAGGTTTGAGTCTTACCTAAAGAACAGGAACTTCTTTGTATCAATAGGCAACTCTTCATCACAACAGACAGAAATCACATGTGGGGTGCCTCAGGGCTCCATCCTGGGGCCCCTCTTATTTAATATCTACATGCTCCCGCTAACCCAGATTAAAACAACCAATAAGATTAGTTACCTTAACTATGCAGATGATACTCATCTTTACATTACAATGTCACCAGGTGACTTTAATCCGAATCCTGAGTGAATGCATTGAGCAAATCAATAATTGAATGTGCCATCATTCGCTCCAGCTGAATACAAACAAAACTGAAATAATTATCTTTGGACCTAAACAGGAACGATCAAGAGTCAGTACACCGCTTTGGTTAATACAGCTAGAAACTACTGATCAGGTCCAAAACCTATGTGTGGTAATTGACTCAGAGTCACATAAAAGTAATAAAACAGTCAATCTTCAATTGAGATGTAGAGTCCATCTGTGCTCACCTGTTGAAATGTGTTTCTGGGGTTCTGAGTTCACCACACAATGCTCTGTTCTGCTGCAGGTACCAATAAACTGAAAATGACTTAAAGACCATGTACAGAAAAGGAAATAGTTAAGAGTGTCAATAGTCTGATGGAGCGATGCAGATAACCGTGGTGGGATTCTACTGGCAGTCCAGCAAAAATAAAGAAAAATCTGTTTACAGTGGATGTGCTGCCATGTTTATATGTAGTCATTTAATCCTTAACAGCAGAGATCAGATCAATGGAAAGGTCGATATGAGGCACTCCTAATGAAAAGCTGAAAATATCCCAACTCCTTGTGTGGGGAAAACGCTTACAGGACTGAGAGCCTGCCTTTTCTTGGTCAGCAGCTTTGTTTTTGCCATCAGCCACCCACTTCACTTAGACTGTTCATTAAGTGATCAGATTGTAGGAATCATCAAGAATCTGGAACACAAGTTTGCGCGAATAAAATTAATTGGGTAGCAGGGCTGCATGCCAGCCGGATTTTCTACACCCAGTCTATGATTAAATGAATATTGCTAGGAGTTGGGAGACAGGACCACCACATCACAAGGCGCCTAAAAAAGCTAATGAAGGATCGAAATAACAGTTCCGAATGAAAACATGATTTCATCCTAAAACTAATGAGTCGAATTCTTTATTTGCAGAGCTGCTAGCTGCCTCTCCTCTGAGTGGTCTCTATTTCAGTCATTTGTAGGGAACCTGGTCTTAAAAGTGTGAAAAGTTGTGAAAGATTATGTATTTATTTACCCAAGGTCTGACAGAGCCATTAAGCGACTAAAGGTTAGTCATCTTCTTCTATCCACCATCTGAACTTTTGGGTGATCTGTCAAATTTACAGATCATAGAAACACGAAGAGTAAACCTTTCCTAACACCACCCCTAACCCCAACAGTCAACATTAACACGTTCATTCACACTCGAAGCAACTCCATCACTGCTGCAAAACCTTTTTACTTGTATTGAAAGCCCTGTACTCTGCTGTTGAAATTTATCTGCAGGGCAGCTAATGGAAACCAGATATCCACCAAACTGCTCCTGACCAAGCACAAATTAGCAATCAATGTGGTGACCTGATTTTTCTCTCCATGTTTCTTTGCTTCTCTGTCTTACCAGCAGGTCTAGTTTTACACCCCTAGCTATAAAAAAGTTCTAGAAAACAGGTAATTAAAAACTGATTCTGACACTTTATCAACCAAACTAACAGCCTGCATTCAAGAAGGGGAAGAGGTGTAAAGAAAAAAAAAAAAAGTACAACTTCATACAATTGAGAGAAATTTTACAGAAACCTGTTAGTTTGTCAAATGAGTAAAAGATGCAAAGCTACGAATTAAGTTGTGACTTAAACTCTTAAATTTAAACTCACAGTAATCACTCTACCCAGTATCTAGGACTGTTACCTTTATCACTTTGGGTCTGAGGTAGGGCTCGACGATATTGAGTTTTTTTTTTTTATATCTGCATTTTTTCTTATACGATACAAGAATGACCCAAAATCGTTAATATCGATATAAATAGACCAGTTAGTGTCTAGTGTATAACTTTTGGTCCATATCGTCAAGCCTGAGGTACAGTGGGGCAAAAAAGTATTTGGCAGCCACCAATTGAGCAAGTTGTCTCACTTATAAAGATGGGAGGTCTGTAATTTTCATCATAGTTAGATTTCAACTTTACATTCTGTAATAGACAGAATGTAAAGTATGGAAAAAGCATAACACTTACTTGGTACAGTACTATATAAAAAAAAAAGAAGTAAAACAAAATTCCGTCTATCGCATTCAATCTATATTTTTGAGTATATACACGTGTTAGAAAGCCCACATTGTTCCAAGTTTGTAAGTTGCAGTATTATTGGTATTTTTACTATAAGCTGAAATATCCTATGCTCCTGAACTCAGGATATATTTTCTCTGTTTATTTAAGTTTTCTGTTGTGTGTAAGTGCCAGAAGGTGAGTTTTTTATGCCTTTATTATATAGTTTAAAGTACGGCTAAGCATATTTGTTGCAAGTTTACCCATATTAGAAATGTGTTTAATCTGCTGTGCTGATTTGTGGTAATTAAGAGTCACTGTTTGCACCGCTATGGAGGTTTGAATTATTGCAGAATCATCGTCAAAGGTAACTAGAAGGTACTTTTGTAAAAATCGGCATGACTCGTCAGCTAATATAGCCGCTCCGATCACTGAAAAATGTGAAAATATCGGCCCGATCCGATCTTGAGATCGGGACATCCCTAGTTTAAATATTGAGCTGAAGCAATGTATAAAAACAATTAAAAAACATTGTAAAAAGAAATGAATGAAATGGCAAGAAATTTTTATGAGATATATAGCAAGAGGAAATGAATGGATGACTGCAACTGTGATTATTAAGAGTTGTTAAATATTAAATACAATGGATGGATGATAAAACTTAACATTTTGAAACTAGGTGTACTGGCTTGTTCTGATTAGATAAGATCATAAGAAAAATTGACTCCTGATGTAAAGGATTATATTTAGTTCTATATATTTGCATATTTATTAAAGGCGATGAATAAATGGCAAAAGAGATTATACAGTGACGGGGTGGGATTAAATAAATGTATGCTTCTTCCCACTCCTTTTCGACATGGAGAAATTATAATGCTAATGTATTGTACTTCTTGTATGTAGTATGAAATGTTAGTTAAAACTTTATATTTTCGTTATTATTTTTCTTTTTTTTGCAGCAAATAAATTTTTTGTTTTTTGTATATTGCTTTATGATTGAAATAAAACATGAAATTGAAATCATGTGTCCCCCACCAGGTGAGATATTGCATGGAGCCCCAGGTAGAGGGAGACTGTCAGTGATCTTGTATTTACCCCATTTTCTAATAATTGCTCCAACAGTTGATCTCTTCTCACCAAGCTTCTTGCCTATTATAGATTGGTTCATCCCAGTCTTGTGCAGGTGTACAATCTTGTCCCTGATGTCCTTAGACAGCTCTCTGGTCTTGGTCATGATGGAGGTTAACAAATAACAGATAACTAATTCAAACAGGTGCCATTGATACAGGTACCTAATGGAGGATTAAAAAAAAAAGCTTCTTAAAGTAGTAACAGGTCTGTGTGGGCCAGAATTCTCACTTGTTTGTAGGTGCTAAATTCTTATTTTCTGCACCATTACACAAATAAATTCTTTAGAACTCTTTCAATATTAATTCCTGATTTTTTTTACATTCAGTCTCACAGTTGAAGTGTAACTGTTATGAAAATTACAGAATTCTCTCATCTTTATAAATGGGACAACATTCATTATGACCTGTTCACAGTGAACTGGAATAACATTATGTTATGACAGGTGAACATATGATTAAAATGCACCTCATTTTCATTGTCAACAGACTTATGCACTCATACAGTGCATGCTGGTTACAAACAAAATGCAATGAAACTGTTTGAGAGGTAAGAGTAAATGTTCAAACTGCCTTGCTGAAGTGCTGATGTGTTGCCATAGATACAAGATGATTAACATTAACACTGCTCAGACCCTGGAATCACAGCTTCTCTACTACAGGCACTATGGTTGATCTGTTAGCCTCTAAATCACAAGCCATCTGTACAAGAGTCAGCAAAACCAGGAAAATTCTCTGCATTGAGTCACTGCCAGGTTAGGTATGGACAAGAGTCAGTTATTCCATTTAACCAGAAAAACTGAACTTACAGCCATGGTCAAGAGAAAATACACTTTCATTTTTAGCTTTTTAATGTGGAAACGTAAATTCCTTTTCAGTCTTAAGTGCAGAAAACCAAAGCACAGTTTCTACCACATCATTATTCACATATATGAAGAAAATGATATGAAAAATTATGAACATTTAAAAAAAAAAAAAGTAGATAAATACAGAATCCTAGAAATAAATCGTATGTACTTCGCTTTTGTCACAACTGTAGTTAAGCCATATCAGGAGCTGATTTCACAGGTTAAACCTGCAAGGACCAATCAGTAAAGACTAACAGGTAAATGCATTAATCTGAACTGTTGTCCAATGCTAAAAATATGATCATGATCCAGATCAAGGCATTTTTCTTATAGACTCAGTGTGTTTACGTGCAGTAGGAGAAAACCGAATCATAGGTCCGACTTCAAAGTGCATGTATATACACCTTAGTCCGGCTGAAGTCGAAACAAACTGGCCAAGTATTAATCAAGCGAACATACACAGATAATCCTGTTAAAAAAAACAAGATATTTTTCTGCATGTAAAGGCCAACACAGCTCAGTCGAGCTATTAGCACCATGAGCACTGCTCCTTTGGGAAGGGAGGAGAGTACAGAAGCGGGAATAACAACACCGGATCGAGCAGCAACAAGTATAACACTTCTAAACAGTACATTACTTACAATATGTTCTGTGCTGCAGTGTTGTAGTCATCCATTGTGTCATGCTGATTGTGCATATACTTTTACTCGGTCTGATTCACTGCTGCCAGCTTTTCTTTACTATCTATGTGAATCTTGGCCAATAGGAACAATGCCAACGTGAAAGGGTGCATGTCGCCAAAAAGCGTCGCTGACTCCTACACAATTCATTCAATAATTTGATTTTCTGAGTGACATGTAAACTGTGATAAAAGGCTCCAGTTCTGGTTAAACTATTCGCTCAATTTAGATGTGCATGTAAACGTACTGACTGATGCCAGGGTCACTGAGTCCAGCCAAAGTTTGCTGTTTGCTTTACAACAGCATGCTTCAATTTACAAATTGAGGGATTAGTGAAATATGGCAGCCGGTGAGCAGAAAATCAGAGGAAAACACCCCAAATGCCTTGAGTTTGGGATATTATGCTAACAAGAAGCCAACAGTAACCCAAGTTAGCTTAGCACAAAGCAAAAAACATGGAAAACAAAGGTGTTGTAGCTAACACTTCCCCTTTTAAGAAGATTTTACTTCGGGCTGCATAAAATCATTGCAAAGGCTGCAAATGGTGCCCAGAGAGCACTTAGGACATTCCTGACCTAGATGGTGGTCTATATGTAGATTAAGGTACAAAAGTTAAATAAAATTAGCTTTTTAAGTAAGATCTGTCATCTGTGCTCAACAGCGTTTATGCCCACTTCGGGCGTGCAATGCTCAACAAAAATACTTTTCTTTCAACCATTAAGATCAAATATCAGGATTAACAGAAAAACAAGCAGCATTGTTTCTTTTTATAGATATATACAGACCCTTTCCAAAAAAATTTAATATCATGAAAAAGTTTATTTAATTCCATGATTCCATTCAAAGCATTAAACTTTCATAGATTATAGATTCAGGGCCAACAACTTGAACGATTTCGAGTATTTAGTTGTTTATTTGTACATAATTTGGGCTTCCAGGAATTCAATAAATTAGAATATGGTGAAGAAAAAGCCCACATTTTACAGGGCATGAATGCTTTAAACTGGGTGTCACACACTACTCATCTTCTGAGTTTCTGTCAGAGTTCATGCCAAAATTTGACAACATCCTAATCTGCGGTGACTTCAACGTCCATGTTTGCTGTCCCTCTGATAAATTTGCCAATGACTTTAAGGCACTTCTCCATTCACTGGATCTAACCCAGTCCATATCCTGCCCAACTCGTAAATTAGGTGACTCTCTTGATCTTATCATCTCGCGTGGGGTGACAGTGTCAATCTGTGAGGTCCTGGATTTTCCCGTATCTGATCACTCTCTCATACGGTTTGACATCCGTGCTGCTCCACCTGCACCCACATCTTCTGCCCCCCAACGTCGACGAATCATTACCTCTTCTACAGTTAATGACTTTGCTGCTGCCTTTACTGCCTCTGATCTCTGCTCTACTGCTGATTTTGCGTTGCCTCTGTGTCCTGACCTATTCCTCTCCTCCTTTTGTACCATCTGCTCCCAGATTATGGACTCTGTTGCCCCTTACAAGGTAATGGGTTCCAAAGGCCCGTCGGACCCCTGGCTCAATGACACAACTCGGGCCCTCAGGCGCCGGTGTAGACAGGCTGAGTGTAAATGGAAGAAGGATAGGCTGCAGGTGTCACTGGAGTTGTTTAGAGACAGTCTTTCCACTTATCAGAGAGCAGTGAAGGAAAGTAAAGGACGGTACCTTTCCAATCTCATCAACAGCAATAGCCATCGCCCTGGAATCCTCTTCAGCACTATTAACTCTGTGATAAATCCGGTGTCTATTGGTTTAAATGATATCTCTGAACACACCTGTAGCACATTTAAACAGTACTTTTTGGACAATGTTTTGTCTGTCCGGCAAGCCATCACACAAATCCCTGCTGCTATCATTCCATCACAAGCGGCGCAATGTGTGCTGGAGAATTTTGAGCCAGTTACCCTTGTGGGCCTCAAAAAAAGCCGTCCATGAGTTGAAAGCTACCACCTGCCCTCTAGATGCTGTTCCTACTATGATTATGAAGGAGGCCATTGACACTGTGGGCCCCTGCCTTGTCTCCTTTATAAACAGTTGTCTTAGTTTGGGCACTGTTCCTTCTGCTCTCAAGCATGCCATTGTCCGACCGCTGCTCAAAAAACCCAACCTCGATCCTTCCATACTGTCCAACTTCCGCTCAATTTCTCATCTGCCATTCCTGTTAAAGCTGATGGAGAAGCTTGTTGTCTCCCAGCTTCAATCTTATCTTCAGCTGCATGCCATAGCTGATAAATTTCAGTCTGTTTTCAGGTCCAGACACAGCACTGAATCTGCACTACTTAGGGTCCACAATGACATTCTTACAGCCCTGGATAGTAAAAGCTCTATGGTTCTGGTTTTGCTAGACCTGACCGCTGCTTTTGATACTGTGGATCATGCCGTCCTCATCTCCCGACTCAAACACTCAGTCGGTCTGCAGGGCGTGGTTCTCAGATGGTTTTCATCATACCTTACAAATAGAACTTTTTCCGTTATGCTAAAAGACTCTTCCTCTTCAGCCGCCCCTCTATCATCCGGTGTCCCGCAAGGATCCATTCTTGGTCCTATTCTGTTCTCGCTCTATATGCTGCCACTTGGTCAACTCATCTCAAACCACGATGTCTGTTTTCACTTTTATGCAGACGACCTTCAGATCTACCTCCCTGTGGTTCTGAGTAACCGTTCTGCACTGGATCCTCTCTATAACTGCATTCACAATATCAAACATTGGCTTTCCCAGAATTTCCTCCACCTGAATGAAGGAAAGACTGAGTACATTCTGTTCACCCCGGACTCACCCAACAGCTCCCCCAGTTTTGGTCCTCTAACACCTCAGTTTGCTCCGACAGTGCGCAACCTGGGTGTTAACTTTGACAGTGGCATGTTGTTTGGAAAACAAATAAGTGCAGTAGTGAAGGCAAGCTTTTACCAGCTAAGGCTACTCAGCAAGGTCAAATCCTTCCTGTCCCGGGCTGACCTCGAAAAGGCTGTCAATGCCTTCATCAGCTCGCGGATCGACTATTGCAATGCCCTCTACACTGGACTTAATCAATCACTCCTTAACCGGCTTCAACTGGTACAGAACGCTGCAGCACGTCTCCTGTCCAACACCTCAAAATGCTCTCACATCAGCCCAGTCCTCCGCTCTCTCCACTGGCTTCCAGTCCGGTTCAGAGTGGAGTATAAGATCCTGATGGTTGTATTCAAGGCCATCAATGGTCTGGCCCCCGCCTACCTCGCTGAGCTGGTAATCATCTACCAACCAACCAGAACTCTGCGTTCCTCTAATCACATCGCACTGGTCATGCCCAAGTACAATTACAAAAAGTTTGGAGGCCGGTCCTTTTCTGTCCAAGGCCCAAAGTTGTGGAATGCACTTCCAGTACAGCTTTGAAGCAACTCTGAGTTGGGTGTTTTTAAATCACAGTTGAAAACACATCTTTTTCGACAAGCTTTCGATACGTAGCCACTGTCTCGATTACTGCTTGTATTTTTTTATATGTTTTTATTTAGTGCCATTTACTGGGGCTCTTGTTTTATTTGTGTTTTAACTCTGGAAAGCGCCCTGGGCACCTTTTGGCTGTTGTAAGGCGCTATATAAATAAAATTTGATTGATTGATTGATACTAAACTCAAAGCACCTGCACAGGTTTTCCCAGGTGTCATTAAGTTGCTTCCCTTTGGTTCAATTGTCTCAGTTAGGGTCAATATGGGGAAGACTGCAGACTTGACAACTGGCCAGAAGACCATCATTGATCCCCTCCATAGGATGGGTAAGCCACAAACGTTCATAGCTAAGGAGGCTAGCTGTTCACAGAGTGCTGTGTCCAAGCATATCAATGGAAAGTCTAGTGGAAGGGCAAAATGTGGCAGGAGAAGATCCACCAGCAGAAGAGCTGACCGTGGGCTTCAGCAGATTATCAAACAGAGAAGATTCAATAATCTGGCAGAGATCCAGAAAGAGTGGAATGAGGAAGAAATCAAAGCTTCAAACCACTGCATTCAGATGCGTCTCACCTGGACCAAGGAGAAGGAGGATTGGACTGTTGGCCAGTGGTCCAAGGCTCTCTTTTCCAATGAAAGTAAAGTGTGCCTTTCATTTGGGAATCAAGGTCCAAGGGTTTGGAGGAAGACGGGTGAGGAACAGAACCCAAGCTGCTTGAGGTCATAATTTGGGGTGCAATGTCCGGTGCAGGTGTTGGTAAACTCTGCTTTCTTAAATCCAAGGTCACCGCATCAGTCTACCAGAATGGTTTAGAGGACTTCATGATTCCTTCTGCTGATAATCTGTATGGAGATGCAGATCTCATCTTCCAGCAGGACCTGGCCCCTGCCCATACCACCAGAAGCACCAAAACCTGGTTTGATGCCCATGCCATCACAGTGCTTGACTGGCCAGCCCACTCGTCAGGCCTAAACCCCATTGAGAATCTATTGGGTATTATCAAGAGGAAAATGAAAGGCACCAGACCCAAAAACAAAGAAGAGCTGACAGCAAGCATCAATGAAATCTGGGCTTCCATAACTCCCAGGCAATGCCACAGGCTGATTGCCTCAATGCCTCAATGCCACTGTGCATCAAGTCAGTGATTAAGGCATAGGAATTACCTTTTGATTGACATAGTTTTGAAAGTACCATTTTGAATTATTTGATGTGATCCTAATTTTTTTCTTTTTTTCTGCAAAAACTGAGAAGTAAATGGTGATTTCTTCACAGTATTGTAATTTTTTGAATTCCTGTTTCTGTGGGTTTTATGAACTGGAAGCCCACATTATGTACAAATAAACAACCAAATACTTGAAATCATTTAAGTTGTGGGCCCTGGATCTATAATTTATGGAAGTTTAATGTTTTGAATGGAATTATGGAACTAAATAAACTTTTCCATAATATTCAACATTTTTGGAAAGCGTCTGTATATCCGAAGTTATTTCAACACTCATTTCTACATGTTTTATCTTTGAATCAATCATCTATTACAATCTCTAACTCATATGGAAATGTGTTTGTGTACGTTTTTCTCCAGGTCTCTCCATCACTTCTGCCCCTGCTGTGTTTACAACTGAAACGGGACCTGTCCAAAAAGAGCACAAACTGCTCCTGTCGGCTGGACTTGATGTTTGTGCCAGAATTTATTTTAGTGCTTTGTAAAACTGGTCCATCCACAAGATCGGCAAATTATGGAGCAAATAGCACAGCTGGTTCAAAGTGTTCATGAAATATCAGCTCTGTGAGCTGTCCGCACAGTCACATAAACAGTGACTAAACCAGACTATTTGAGTTTTACAACAGGGCCATTACCTGATGCAAGTCAGAGTCCAAAGTGAGTGATTCATGCACAATTCCTTCCAAAATCTCAGCTGCACTCATACAAGGACAGTAAGAAATGTTAAAAAAGACAGATTTACAAAAGTCTGATGGAATTGCTCTCGCCATTTCTCTGTGTGAGTTGGTGCCTGACGTGAGTCACGCATGTGTAAGAGGTCTTTTTACAGGTATAGTGCAAAAACTTTGAATATCGTAAGAAAGTCAATATTTTCTGTCACTCATTTCAGACATAACTGGGATAATTGCAGCCCTGAGAGGATTGTTAAGCAAAACCCATTCAAGATTTTTGGGAAGCTTTACAAGGATCGGGCTCAAACTAATCCTAAACATGGGCTACAAGCATCTAACCTGGGCTAAGAAAAACCAGATCTGGGCTGTTGCTCAGTGGTCCAAAGTCTTCTCTTCAGATGAAAGCAACATTTGCATCTCATTTGGAAATCAAGGCCCCAGAGTTTGGAGAAAGAGAGCACTCAAACCTCTGAGGCCAGAAAAAGAACAGCTGGATTTATACTGGGGATAAATTATCACAATGTCAGTTGGTTGAACTGGAATTTATTTAGCAATCCAAGTAAAAACGTCTGAATGCTTGCTACATTTTTAACAAAATAAAGTGAACTTCAAAATCAAGTTGTTCTTTGTGTTGTTCTGTCACATAAAATCACAATAAAATACTGAAGTTTGGGAAAGTAACTAGGGCTGGGGTGACACGTTGACGTAATCGATTACGTTGAAGCAAGAAATGCATGTCGATGCATTGTCACTTTCAAAACAAACATGGGAAAAGGAGTGAGTCAGTTGACTTGAATATCTCCACCCGAACTCGCAGTTCAAAGTCCGTCATTTGCCGGCTTTGTAAAATGGAAATGGTCTATTATAAAAGCACAACGGCTATGCACCAGCACCTCAAGAGACGCCATCCAGGAGCAGTTTCTGCAAATGACAAAACACTAAGTTTTCAACTTTTTTACTAACGCTACATATTTTACCCTATAATTCAGCCAAACACCCCCACGTAGACATACACTCACTCTTGCACACACACAATCTCCTTAAACGCAAAACTCATTTAAACTGCTTAGCAGTAACACATAGCAGAGGCTGCTATCTCTTTTGCTGGTTTTTATTTGTGACCAGTGCTGGCAAAATGAGTCGGAATGCGCACAGGCTGATTATGAGCGAGAGCCGAAAATGTGAGAGAGTGTTAATTGGCCGCGGTAAAAATATTAAAGATAATGCACCACCTGCTAAACGTAGCCATCGTGGACATTAATACAACATTGTTGAAGTGCTTGCGAAAGCAAAATGACAACGAACTCTTGATTGTCAAGCTTAATAATGCCTCATCCTGTTTGAACGCTATTTTTTATACTTCATGCTTCTCTTAAATTTTACCTCTAACATAAGATTGTACTACTACTACTACTACTACATTTTGGAATTTTTTTAATTAAAATGTGTTCAAAGGAAGAAATGTTTATTTCATTGAGATACATAAATTAGTAAACGTCAAGGCTATACAAGTCAAATAATGGGTAAATAATTGATAATCAAATAATAAATCGTCAAATTAATCAATGCAATTGAAAAAAATAATCGCTAGATTCATCGATTACAAAAACAATCGTTTTGCCCAGCCCTAGAAGTAACATGGTATGAATACTTTTGTCGGCCAAGCTACCATTTTGGTATTCAACAAAAATTAAACCACTTTTTTTTTTTCCTTTTCTGTTGCACATTTTTATGTTCATAGCTTACGTGTTTGATAAAGATTCTGCAGTCAACAGGAAGGGTAAAACCCCCTTCTTGTGTTTAAAAGCAGCGTGGTTTCAAGGGTTCTGATGGGATACCTAACTTCTTCACATTTTTTACTTACCATCAACATTATTCTCATGACTAAAAAGGGTTGATTTTGACATTTGCCATCATCCCGCATCCCACTCGCCTTCCCTCCCCAACCCTCCAGGCATGCTGTGGCATATGTATTTATCTAGTGACTGCGCGGCATTTATCACACAGCTTAGTCATAATTAGTGCAACTTAGGCAGGGGCACAGAGCCTGTTAGTGGGCATATGTTCAGATCTGGTTAAAGACACACTGTTCCCTGAGGGGGGTGGCTGTATGTGGACATGTGTGCCTGTGAAGCTCTCTGAGGAGCGCACCCTTTGCTTCTATTAACACAACTCACCATGTTCCCTTCCCTGAGTCGACTGCCCATGCTGAGCGAGGCCACTTAAAACCTAGAGTAGCAAGTACACGCAAGTGTGCACGGTAGAAAGGTTGGCGAGGAGCTGGTGCAGACAGGAAGAGCAAAAGGAGTGAGTGAACAAGGGATATCATGAGCAGAGCGAGAGAGAATGTCCGACTTGGGTGTGGGGGTTAACAGACAAGCAGAGGGTCAACTGCCAGCAAGAGAGTGCAGTTGGCATCCAAAAGTGTGTCTTTGTACACATGAATGCACAAATATTTAATGAAGCACAACACATTGACCAAATGCATGAACTCAGTACAAGTCAAGCCACAGTCTTTCCTCCTTGTGCAAATTTGTTGCTTAGGATGTTAAAACCAGCTTTACGTAGGAAATGACATGACTTCTGTGTTGAGTAGCACATGTCCAGATGGTTCAGTAAACAGAAATATACCAGTGAGATTCAGCATCTACAGATTCCAGTAGTGTGATCAAACGACTGTGACATTATCTGATCAGTGATGTGGAAGAATAGTTTTTCTTCATCCCTCTTGAAGGTGAGCAGTTAAGAAGAAATCAGGAAGTATTGGGATATTTCTATACGTTTAGTAGGATTTTGGTGCAGCTTTTCTTTCCGGTTCCATCAGAATCTCTGATGACATCATCATCATCATTTGATCAACATTCAAATCGACACAACGTACTTGGAAAAGATTATGCCTTATATAACTATGGCTAACATAGCTGCCAAGGTGGCTGTTGCACTGATTATCTGGTTTGCAGGTAGTCTTTACTGTTTTGTCTAACAGTATGCCGGCCTTGGAAATCTACGACGGAGAATTCCGAACAACCATTTTGTGGTGGAAAATTGTTATGCAATTAGGAATTAAGTGTATATTCTCTGTTTAGTAAATGCATCTAAGGTAAAATGACAAGCTTATTGTTCCAGCTTAATGTTATGAGAAAGATATATGTGTCAGGTCACCAGAGAGACAGACGCCGGGGCAGTAAGATAACAGTCTGGCCTTCGGATGTGCTGCTTCATGCGTTGATATAAGACTCGTGTGAAGCAGTTCTCTGGAGGTGGGGCGTGAACATTGGAGAATACATCTACAGAGATAAACAATGATTGCTGAATACTATTTAAGCTGTTAATTAGAAAGGTTGGTTAGGGTGATGCACGAGTAACTCTGTCCCCTCCATGGTCTGGCCAGACATGTTTGAATTAAATACTTAAAAGCCTTCTGGGACTCAAGTCTTCTTTATTATGGAAACCCTGAGATACTTTTATTTGCCATTACAATTTATTTCCATGTTTTAAACTGGCCTCATTTCTGACAGCTTCTTCAGACATATATACACAACAATCCCCAAAACAGAAGAGTTCAACAGAAAGAGCTACAGTCAGAAGTTTACCTGCACTAATCATGTCGATGAGTGTCATATTAGTTGATGATCATTCTTTTCACAGTGGAATGAGTGTACAATATACAACCAAGAATAATTTAAAGGCAATAACTGGGTGCAGCAGTAGAAATGCATTTATATATTCTCTAATCGAGAGTCAACATTATACCTACAGGCACAAATACATTCTACTTTTAAAAAGTCATGACTATAGTTCTAGTATAGCTTTTAACTTGACAAGGCTTTTAACCTTTTAGGTAATGGTAATAATTGACTATAGTCAATAGTCAGAATGATAGAAACGTCAAGGAACTTAGTGAAGTTCTAAGAAGGAGAATTGTCGACTTTCACGAGCTGAAAGGGTTTTTTGGAACCATTTCTGCAGATTCAAAGATTATTGGTTCAAACAACCCCAGATAAGTACAAGTTATTCAGATGTGTTACTGTTTAGCCAAGGTCTGAAAAAGGGCCTAAACTGTAAACCTCAGATAAAAAGAAACTGGATTTTATGGTGCAACCCAGGAACTACCAAGGCTCAAGTCTGCCATGACCTGGAAACTCCTGAAACACCAGTCTTCAGTGATCATGAACTGAAGAACCCCTGCTCCAAAGCAGCTCCAAAGTTGAGATCTAGTTCATATTTAAAGGAAATGTGTGACTATCCATAAGGACAAGCCAAATGCCTTCTGAAGGAAATATTTATAGTCAGACGAGACAAACATTGACCTATTGAACCAGAATGACAAGAATAATGTGTGAAGGTGAGGCTTTTAAATCTGAGCCTACTGTATCAACTGTGAAACGTGGTGGTGATAGCATCATGCTATGGGACTTTTTGTTACTGCCAGTGGTGCTGGTGCAATGCAAAGGTGATAATGAAGAGGGAAGCGTACTTCCAAATTCTTCACCTTCAAAGCAAATGCTAGATTATTAAAACTCGGTTCCAACAATAATCCTAAGTAGATATGAAAAGGTTAAGGACCTGGACATTACTTCTGACCTGAACCATGCCCAAATGTTGTGGTCTAAACTTAAAGGATACAGTTGAAACCAGAAGTTTGCATACACCAAATAAAAACACACATTTTTTCCTCACTGCCTGAAGTTAAATTAAACCAAACTTCTCTTGTTTCAGGTCAGTTAGAATTACCAAAATGATTTCTATTTGCTAAACTCTTTCACATTACACATTGTGGTATTTAGCAAATAGAAATCATTTTGGTAATGTATTTATCAAAGTCAGAAGTTTACACACATTTCCTCAGTATTTGGTAGCATTGCCTTTGAACTGTAAAACTCGGGTCAAACGTTTCAGGTTTCCTTCCACAAGCTTCACAATAGTTTTGCTAGCCCAATCCCCCTGACGGAACTGGTGGAACGGAGTTAGGTTTGTAGGCCGCCTCTCTAAGATTTTTTCTGATCTACTCACAAATTCTCCATAGGACTGAGATCAGGCCTTTGTGATGGCCACACCTAAACATTGACTTTGTTGTCCTAAAGCCACTTTGTAACCACTTTAGCTGGATGCTGAATGTCATTGTCTATTTGAAAGACCAATTTCCTCATTATATCCTCTATTTAATTCAATTCTGTTTATTTATATAGCGCCGATTCACAACTGATGTCATCTCAAGGCACTTCACAAGAAAAGTCATTTCAATACAATCATACAAACATTCCAATCAGTTTAAAGTTTTAGTTTGTTTTCTAATTGAGGAATCCCATCGAGTCATTGACTGGCAGTTGCGCCGTGTTGATACAGACTCCAACCACAGCAATTCCTCATACTGAACAAGCAGTGGAGAGAACCCCTTCTATTTTATGAAGTGCACCTGTTCCTCCTGCAGCAAAACGTGATGCTGCCACCTCCATACTTCACAGTAGGGGTGGCTTACAAGCGTCCCCCTTTTTTCTATAGCTGTACGATGGTCATTATAACCGAAAGGTTCCACCTTAGCTTAATCAACCCACAGGACATGTCTCCAAAAATGGAGGTCTTTGTCCCTGTGTGCATTTCTTTTATATTATTGGCTTCCTCCTCTCTGAGTGACCTTTCAGCCCATATAGATACAGGACATGTTTCACTGTGGATAATGACACTGTCTTACCAGCTTCAGCCAGCATCTTAACAAGGTCTTTGGCTTTTGTTCTGGGGTTGATTTCCACATTTTGGACCAAAATCCAGTCATCTCTGGGACACAGAACCCTTTTCCTTCCTGAGCGGTATGAGGGTTGGACATCACCATCATGTCTGTACCTGACTAAACACATGAATGCTGCACCTTGAAGCATCTGGAAGTTGTTACCAAGGATGAACCAGACTGTTGCAGCTCCACTATCCTCTTCCTGATATCTAAGCTGATTTCTTTTGACTTTCCCATTGTGTCAAACAACAGAGCAGTGTGTCCAGGTGTGGCCTTAAAGTGCATCCACAGGTGTGCCTCCAATAAACTGAAATGTGTCAGTTAACTTTTTTTTATATATTTATATATCATGAACAGTTCCGTTTTTGTCTGACTGCAACAATATGTAAGATTAAATGACGCTTCAGCCGAAATGTTCTCAATTATGCCTTGCTTTCTGGTAAAACACTTTCAAGAAGGATTGGAAGATATTAGAAAAAGAAAACATTGCTTTATATTATGATTAAGCTACCATTTCATCACTACTCTTTTTTCAGAATTGTGATAAAACCCCACAACCCTCCCTGAGCTTTCAGAGCTTGGTCACTAAGATACATGGAAGCTGTGGACATAAAGCACTGCCTGAGTTCAACTGAGTTTAAAAACATGACACCTAAAACATAAAAGTCCACAAAAAAAAAAGAAAGAAAAAAAACGCATCTGTACAATCCTCTGAAATTCCAAACTGGTCTCAATATTAATGAAGACTTGAAGGTGTCAGCCTTTGAATTGAGTTTTAACAGAGTTTAAGAGTCTTCCGATGGGTTTTAATGATGTAACAGTGGCAACGCCAGATAATAACTTCAAGCTTGCTCTGATTATACAATTAGCATTGAATATTGTATTAACAGCAATGACATCAGGTTCATTTTCCATTCCATGTAAAGCAGTGGTCCCCAACCTTTTTTTCGCCACGGACCGGTGTAATATCAGACAATATTTTCACGGACCGGCCTTTAAGGTGTGGCGGATAAATGATAACGGACGGTATAAAAACGGATTATTTTTAAAATTATAACAATAGACGTAAATCCAATGTTTATTCGCAGCTTTATTAACAGCGTCCTAACATCGAGCAGACAACATAACACGAGTAACACTCAGCCCCCTAACGATCTCTGGTCGCCATGGTAACATGTAAACATACCTTTAATAATTCAAGATTTACCACAAAAACAAATACAAAGTGCATGAAAATCTAACTCACCACAACGCTGAATCAGTGAGAGCCTTGGGCCATTTCCCCTTTCCAAAGAAACATTTGTTTGCTACCTTGTGGGATGACATGTCAAGACTGAGCTATGTAACGGGGATATCCGGTTATTTTTCAAAATAAAACAGCGGTCACCCTCAGATAATAAATAAAACGGAAATACTAAAAGTTATTTATTCTTTATGTGTGGCTCGCGCCCGGTACCACATGACCCACGGCCCGGTACACGGCCCGGGGGTTGGGGACCACTGATATAATGGACTTAAGGCTTGTGGTAGTTATCACTGGAATGATCTACAAAGTGTATTTAAACAGTTCAACTCAAAAGGAGACTCCCTCATTTCCTTTAGCCTCCACAACAAGCAGGACAGGGTGAGCTGCAGGTGGCTTTTCTCTCTTATGAAGCCATCAGGGCAAACCCAACACGGCTGTCAAACCTCTTCAGGCTCACTTCCAGTCATTACAAATTACAGGGGTGATAGCAGAGCAGAGTCAGCTGCTCGCAGTCACCTCAGTGACCAGGCGCTCCCTCTGGCGGACAGAACAAGTCATGATTCACTTCGACAGTTTTCCAGGAAGAGGTTAATAACTAAGCATTTTGACGACATCTAAACCGGTACCCCATGCTAATCCCGTTCCTCCTCATATTTGACGAAATTATGCTTAGGCTAACCGGCGTGAGGCAACCTGAAGCTGGATGTTGCAGTCCACAAGCTGTCGGCAAAATGTCTCGAAGCTAAAATAAAAACGAACTAAACATCTGGGGAGGAAAATTGACTGCAAAATATTTCCATCTAAAGCCAAAAACGTCACAGCTCCAGCAGACCCATAAATATATGAAACCCAACTCTCCACGGCGTTCAAGTGGAACGAAACAGGTTTCTGCGCAGGTTTGTCATTGCTTATTAAATAAAACCGAACTGGTTCTTTTTCCTCATTATGTCGCCCGGTTCCAGATGATGTACACATTAACTTCAAGATATGTTTAACCGGCATACAAAATCAAAAAAGTTGATAAACAACCAAGAGAGAAAATGCTATTTTTAAAAGGTAAAAAAAAAATTGCTGAGTTCAAACTTGAGCACAGGACGCCGGTGGATACAGATACTGCACTTCGACTCACCTTGAGCGGCCGTTCCTCGGGTGCTGAATACACTTGCTATCAAAGTGGCCACATACCAAATCATAGTACTATAACCAACCAGAAAAATGCCTCATTATATCTCAAAGTGCCCCGTTCGCTGAATCTGTCATTGCCCAGCTGCCCAGGACGAACAGAGACGGACTAGTATCCTTGTTTCACCGTTAACCGAGCCCTGGACCCTTCACCATCGGCGATTTCCCCTCTCGCTTTCCCTCTCCTCTCCTCTCCTCTCCTCCTCGCGCATCCTGAGACGGATCACCTGCGCCAATGGGACGAGAGCAGGCGGGGCCGCGAGACCGATCGTAACCCTTCAGACATTCGCGGTCCCGCCTCCGTGCCTTTTTCATTGACACGCGTGGGAGAATTTCATCTGCTGATTGGTTACCTGTGCTGTCCTTTCCATAGATGGAGTGGTGCGTTCACTTCATAAGAATAAAAATAGATCAGAAGTTCACAGCGCATGTTCAAGCAAGTGTTTGGAACATTTACTGCTTATTTCTTCGAATTCATGTGACTGAAAATAAAATAAATCTTTTTGTTATTGGTGTCACACTTTCACTTTGTCCCGAATCTCAAAACAAAAGCTTTATTACAATTTTAAAGTGGAAATGTACAAATATCTAATCATTGTTCGAGCAACACCACATCTATCAATCATTTATGATTTAGAAAAGATGCTCAGGTGTAGAGCTTAACGGCCTTTATTGTGGTTTTAATATCTCGAATGCTCATACAAGACATGTCTCATAGTGTAATAAAAAAATACGAGCAAGACATTTTTAGTCACAGCGCCTGAATGTAGCAGTGAAAAGGGGACCGTTTCAAGTTGGGTTGGAGTGTGAAGCCGTGGCGGAGCTGCAGTATCATCCTGCGCAATAAGAGGAGAGGAATCCTTCAGCCTGTTCATCATCGCGTCACTGACTGTGATCAGATTCCTTTAGGAAAAGTGAGACTGTCAAAATATGTAACAGCCTATAGGCTATGTGATTTAAAAAACAAGAGGAGTGACTAAAAGAATCAGTGAATTCAGCATGATTCAGCTCTATGACGGCAAAATCCGTCAATACCAGGTTAATATTGAACTGAGTCACCCAGCCTTGCTCATAGAGCATCCCTCCTCCATCAGAGCCAAGTCTACCTCCAAGGAGGAGGTTCTGCTGATGGCATGCAGTAATATGACAAATCCATTCAGAATTATTTCAGTTACATTGTTGTTAGAAGTTCAATTCAGTTTATTTATTTAGCTCCAATTCACAACACATCATCTCAAGGCACTTTACAAGATAAGTCATTTCAGTTGTACATACAGTACCTTCCAATTAATTCTTCGGTTCATTGGTCCAATCAGTTTAAAAGTTTTCTACGTAAGGAAACCCAACAGATTGCATTAAGTCATTAACTTTCAGTGTTTACTCCTTCTGAATGAACATGTACATTGTGTTAAAAAAAAAAAAAAAAAAAGTTGAATTTATGGTGAATTACTGGCAGCTGAGGTTACCAGAATTTCACCTTGAAAACTAAAGTGTGTAAGTAGAGAGCCCAATTGTATACTATTTTTCTAACCATAAATTTCACAGTAAAGGAACGTTGTTTTACAGCACATTACCGTGAATTAAAAGAAATACTGTAAAACTGTTTATGGTAATTCCTGTCTCCCACAGTCGGATCCAGTGAAACTGTAAAACATATTAAGTAATATATTAAAATGTTCATATTACGGTAAATTACTGGCAGCTGTTGCCAGAATTTCCCTGTGGAAAATATAGTGATAATGTAGAATACAGTAGTCTATAATTTGTCATTAAAGAGACTGTATGCAACTTTTCCCCCCAAAATAAACATAATAGCCCTTTTATTTGACCATTTATGACTCAAACATCTCCTGATGAGCATACGGACACCTTGTCAGCTCACAGTGTCAGGTTGCGGTTTAAAGAGGACCCAAATGCAGAACTTAAATTAACTCAGATTTTATTAAATAATAAAATGCAAACTTACAAATAATAACGAGGTAACCAGGGAACATGGAGACCAAGGAACATGAATAGACAGACCAGGGATGAACAGGAAAGGCAGGAACCAGGAAGGGAGGAATGACAACAAACCAGCAAGTTGTGACTGAGTGAGGACTTTATTTATACTGAGGGGGAGTGTGAGGATGGGAGCAGAAGGAGCTGAGGACTAATTAAGGGAAGCGGTTGCAGCTGAGAGGGAGTGAGCAGGTGAAACTAATTAACAGCTGGGATGGAAGGCAGAATGGCTAGGGAAACTGGGAGGAAGACCAGGAGCAAAACATAAGGACTAGACAGAGGATAATACTAAAGAGGAATACAAAATAGAAAGGAGCAAAGGGTGAAAAACATCTAAGAACAAGGAGAAATATGGAAACAAGAAAGTGCAGAAATAACTAGTAGAAACAAAGAATAACTAAACACGATAATAGAACTAAATAAGGAAAATAACTAACAAAACACAAACACCTAGGAACCATGACACACAGTGGGTGCACCTGTAAGCCTGTATCCAATTTTTTCTATTTTCTGTCGCTGTCTGCGGATGTGACGTCAAGCGCGTTCATGTTAAATGTTTCAGATCACTCTGCCACCACCGCTAGTCAGCACTCGCAAGCAGTTCAATGGATTGTGCGAATACACAGAAGAGACCCAGGACAACTTTGACACCAACAGTAACTCCACGTAAGACTAAAAAAGTTAAACCCCTGACAAGTGCCCGAAAAAGATCGAAGATTGAGAGTGACCGGCGTACGAGCGCGCGCTGTGAGAGCGAGAAGAAATCAAATCAAATCAAATCAAACTTTATTTATGAAGCGCTTTTCATACAAGAAGTTGCATCACAAAGTGCTTTACAGATTAAAATGACCCCACATAAAACCACCTTCCCTTCCCTCCCCCACAGATTTAAAAGCATGGTCACAGTTATACCCCCCTCCCCCCAACCCATCTCCCATGCACACACACAGTTAAAAGAAAAGGTAAAAAAGGACATTGGGCCGAGTGCAGATGAACCATGCAAGGAAACGCCACCAGAGGAGCCATCTGCCCCGGCAGCAGTAGATTAACAGCAGCAGCCGAGGCACTGACACAGGGCACCCAGTGGAGGCAAGGCCAAGACCCCCACCTCCACCCAAGCTCCACCCGGAGAGCACCCAGGCAGCTACAGCCGACCACCGCTCCCGGGGCAGAGGGCTCCCACAGAGGAAACACTGGAACGGGGATTAAGATAAATTAAAGTATAAAAAGAAACGGTAAATTAATGTGCTAAGATTAAATAGTAAAACTGATAAAAATATAATCATATAAAACATCCAAAGCAATTAAACAAACAGTGATAAATAATAATCAGTTAAAAGCTAAGCTAAAAAGGTGAGTCTTGAGCCTGCTCTTAAAAACATGAATATTCTCTGCAGCCCTGAGGTTCTCTGGCAGCCTGTTCCAGAGGTGAGGGCCATAAAACTGGAAAGACGCCTCGCCATGCTTGTGTGTCCTGACTTTTGGGGTGACAAGGAGACGGCTGCCAGAGGAGCGCAGAGACCGCGAAGGTTTATATGGTAAAAGCAGTTCAGAGAGATAAGAAGGCCCAAGACCATTAAGACACTTAAAAACCATTAAAAGAACCTTAAAGTCGATCCTGAAATGTACGGGGAGCCAATGCAATGATTTTAAGACCGGTGTAATGTGCTCCCGCCTCCTGGTCTTCGTCAGGACACGTGCTGCTGAATTTTGTAGTAGTTGTAAACCTGATATACTCTTTTTGGGAAGACCAGAAAGCAGGGCATTACAGTAATCAATTCTACTGGAGATAAAAGCATGCATCAGTGTCTCCGTATTGGCCCGAGACAGAATGGGGCGGACTCTGGCGATGTTCTTTAGTTGATAAAAACCTATTTTAGTGATATTTTTTATGTGAGGAATAAAAGTCAGCTCAGAGTCAAAAATCACGCCCAGGTTCTTCACTTGTAAAGAGAGATTAAAAGACAGTGATTGTAGTTTTGGTAAAAGTTTCTCTCTCTGAGCCTCAGGACCGATGACTAAAACTTCAGTTTTGTCCTGGTTGAGCTGGAGAAAGTTTTCTGCCATCCAGGATTTAATGTCTAAAATGCAGTTAAAAAGTGCATCCATTGGCCGTGTGTCATCGGGAGACATGGAGATGTATAACTGTGTATCATCAGCATAACTGTGAAAGTTAACCCCATGTCTCCTGATGACGCTGCCAAGAGGGAGCATATAAAGGTTAAAAAGCACTGGGCCTAAAATTGAACCCTGGGGCACACCACATGTAATCCTATGGACCCTAGAGGAGCAGGTATCTAAACTTACCATAAAAGTCCTGTCTGTGAGATAGGATGTGAACCATTTGTGAACAGCACCAGAGAGGCCGATCTGTTTTAAACGGGTTAAAAGAATAGTGTGATCCACTGTATCGAAGGCAGCGCTTAGATCCAGTAGAACCAACACTGTCACCTTCTGAGCGTCATAATTTATTCTAAAATCATTTAAAATCTTCAGAAGGGCCGTCTCTGTGCTGTGGTTCACCCTAAAACCAGACTGAAATTTCTCCAGGACATTGTGCTCATTAATAAAATCATTAAGTTGAATTAAAACTAGCTTTTCTAAAACCTTGCTTAAAAATGGTAAGTTAGATACCGGTCTAAAATTATTAAAATCATTAAAATCTAAATTGCTCTTCTTCAGCAGGGGCTTCACTTCCGCCCCTTTAAAGGCGGCAGGAAAGACCCCCGTCTGAAGGGAGCAATTCATCATGGTTAAAATCTCATCCCTAAAAGATTCATAAAATGGCTTAAAAAATGAAGTGGGAATCGGGTCCAAAACACATGTGGTGGGCCTCACTGAGGAGAAAACTTTATCAAGAGTCCCAGCGTTTCCTCTGGTAGAGACACACATTCAGATTTGTCTAAAACCATGTTACACTGAGAAGATAAAATATTACATCTGATGGTGTCTACCTTCCCTCTGAAGTGGTCTGCGAACTCCTCACAAAGAGTGTTTGAGGGGGTTTTCTGAAATGCATTAGTAGCTCTGTTAAAAAGTTTATCAATGGTGGAAAAAAGGATTTTAGGATTATTTTTATTGTCTGATATGATTTTTGCAAAGTAAGCATTTCTTGAATTTCTTACAGCATTATTATAGGATTTGAGAAGTTCTGTGTATAATTGATGGTTTATCGTGGTTTTATTTTTTCTCCATTTTCTCTCTGCCGCCCTGCAGTCCCTCTTTAGTTTTTTAAGATTGTTATTTCTCCATGGCGCTGCAAGTTTTGAATGTGAGCGTTTCACTCTAAGTGGAGCCAGCAGGTCAAGAGCGGACTGAAGTCTTCTGTTAAAATCACTGACGATAAAATCACAGGGGGCAGGTAAGAGAGTAGGAGGAAACTTTTGGAAAACTTCTAGAAAACCTGCAGCCACTTCAGGGGTTAGATGGCGCTTCCTGACAGTTCTCACAGAGGTCTCCTGCTGGATAAAACTGGTGATGTTAAAAAACACGCAGTAATGGTCAGAGACAGCCAAGTCAACAACAGAGGACACACGGGTGGACAGGCCATGCGTGATGACCAAGTCCAGGGTGTGTCCTCTGTTGTGAGTTGGCTGCATGACATGCTGACTAAAATCCATATAATTCAAAATATTTAAAAATTCTGTTGATAAAGGGTCTAAAAGGTTATCCATGTGTAGATTAAAATCACCAGCTAAAATTATCCTTTCAAAGGAGTTGTACAAAATTGATAAAAACTCTGAAAATTCTTGAATAAAAAGTGCACTCTTTTTAGGAGGCCTGTAAACTGTGACACATAAAATCTGAGGAGTGCTAAAAACAGTTGCATTATATTCAAAAGTACTAAAATTATCAAATAAAACAGGTTTGGCAGAAAGCGTTGATGAACTAATAAAAGCAGTTCCGCCTCCCCTTTTGCAACTCCTCGTGGAATAAGTGAAGTTAAAATTTGGTGGGGAGGCCTCTGTAAGAACAACAGGGGCATCTGTACTCAGCCATGTTTCTGTTAAAAATAAACAATGTATATTATGATCTAAAATTAGGTCATTTATTATAAAAGTTTTATTCAGCAGAGAGCGGACATTTAAAAGTGCCATATTAATAGTGGTTGGAGATGGAGTGACTGTATGATCTACTGGGTGTAGGACTTTTGGTAACTGTTTGAGATTATTGGAGTTGCGTTTGCTACGTTTTTTATTATTTGTCCGCTCTCTGCTGATAATAACGGGTATAGATGATTTAGGGCAAGGTCCAAGTCCGATATGTGAATTACTGTTAAAATCAGAACTGAGTTCATAGGAGCAGGGACCAGCTGCACATCAGGATGTGGCAGAAGGGGCATGGAGGGCAGGTGCAGCTGGGGCTGGTGTGGTAGACAGGGGGGGGCGAGGGAATGCCAGACTCATTGACAGCATGCGGGCACCCTGTCTATTAAGATGTAGTCCATCTGGACCAAACAATTGACTCCTGCCCCAGAAAATGTTAAAATTGTCCATAAAACCAATATTGTGCATCACGGTGGCAGAGGAAAGCCAGGTGTTAAGAGATAAAAGTCTGCTAAAACGACCAATACCACTGCCAACAGTGGGGGTGGGGCCAGAAATAAAAACAGACACATGTGTGTATTTTAAAAGATTAAACAAATTAATAAAATCCAGCTTCAGGAGCTCAGATTGCTGTTTACGAATGTCGTTGGTTCCAGCGTGAATAATAACTCTACTCACAGATGGGTGATGTTGGATATGGTCCAGGATCTGTTCAGTAATATCCTTTACGGTGGCTCCAGGTAAACACAGTGTGACCGCTCCTCTCAACCTTACATTCCTGATAATAGAGTCTCCAATGATGAGCGTGGTGGGCGGCTGGTCAACAAGTTGATGCTGGGCAGAGGATCTTTCACCGTCCAGGACCTGCTGGATGTTGGGCGGATTAGCTTCCCCAGGACTGCAGCGATGTGTAGTCGGCGCCGAGGGCTCGTTCCGTGGGTTCGGGGTGTAGTGGAGCACTCCTCGGTGAGTCCTGGGTTTAGCGCGACGTGGAGGGCTGCGGGAGCCCGGCTGCTGCTCCGGCTGCTGGGAGGGGATGGGCGGCAGTCCTGCAGAGCTGCGGTGTTTCAGGGCGTCCGGAGGGACAGTCAGAGGAGGAAAGTCGTGCTCCAGGGCACCGAAGCGGTTTGACAATGGGAGGCCGGGTGAAGGAGAGCGGTGGCGGCTGCTCCGGGCCCCCCCACCGTGGCCGGTTCCGACCATGGACCAGACACCCTGGAGCACCGGTGTTGAGCTGATGGGGGCTTTTGGCTTTGCCCCCAGATGGAACCAGCAGTCCTCCTCTGCAGTTGTTGTTGCTCCTCCGGCGTTCGGCAGTCCGAGTCCAGCGATGGATTCCCCCTCCGCAGCTTCACCGGGCTGGCAGGGAATTGTGTCCGCCAGCTGAGCACTGTTGGCGGCGGCGAAAGTCCGGCCGAAGATGATGTCCACGTCGCGCTCGTGGTCCTGGATTTGATGGAGCGTGGAGATCCTCTGCTCCAGCTCCAGAACTTTTTGTGTTAATTTAAAACAGCCATCACATCCGGGGGTGCAGGTGAGTGAAGGCATGACGAAATAAAAAGTAGTCCGTGCTCGGATAAAAAACGCCCCCGATAAAAACAAATTGCTAAAAGTCAGTGGTGTTAAAATCGGTTAAAAACAGTCATCAAAACGATTTTAAACCAGTTAAAACCGTGTTTGTTAGGGAGCCGAAGTTTGGCAAGTCTCTCTGTAGAAGGACGCCGACGCATGCGCACACCAAGCCAGAAAGGAAGAGCAGTTCCGTTTTTTGGCCACAGGTGTCAGTCGCGAGTTTAAATTTCAGAAAATTGCATATAGCCCCTTTAAATATACAATTCACAAAGAACTGTTAAAATAAAAATTTTGGGGCGTCGCGTGGAGCAGTGGTTTGGGACCGGCGTCCCATGTTCAGACGACTTAGTCCTCGATGCGGTTTTCACGGGTTCGACTCCGGCCCAGGTACATTTGCTGAATGTCTCCCCCCCTGCTTCTCTCCATTTTCTGTAAGCCTATCCACTGTCAATAAAGGCCACTGTGGCCAAAAAACCTTTAAAATAAAAGAACATCTCTCCATAAGCTTTCTTACTGTATCCTAGTGATAAAACACAACATATATATAATACACATATTTATTTTGCTTAAAAGTTCAAATTTACCTTAAATTCCTGGCTGCTGCTGCTGTAGTCAAAATGTCTCTTAAAAAACTAAGTTCTAACAAATTTTGTAATCATCTCCATGATTGGGTAAGCCATATTCCATTATTTCCTGTTGTCGCTGTTGCACTGTTTGGTGTTGAGACTCTTTTGAATTGATCTAGTTTTCTCAGTGCTAAGGGCTTTCTAGGTTATTTTAACACACAAGCACACTAAAAACACATGTTTTGTGGTGTAACTGTAATAGATGTAACATTTCTGTAGCTTTGGAGCCGAGGGTATCGGAATTAGAAGCCCGGCTCTGCACTGTTGAAAAACTAGCAGACAGCCGAGGCCCATTAGCCAGAGCGTAGCCAACAAGGACAG
Source organism: Valencia hispanica (assembly GCA_963556495.2). Classification (NCBI taxonomy): domain Eukaryota; kingdom Metazoa; phylum Chordata; class Actinopteri; order Cyprinodontiformes; family Valenciidae; genus Valencia; species Valencia hispanica. The sequence continues at coordinate 47,449,360 of OY747715.1, forward strand.
AACCCCCTAGCTGTCCTCCAGTAGAACCCTCGCAGCCGGGACCTCAAGCCGGCTGGGTGACGGTATGCAGGAAGCATAGATCTAGAACCTAGCCCACGGGTCACCACCAACCGGTCCGCATTTCTAACATATTTTCCCTGCTCAGCGGCACAACCGCTGAAAAGCCGACCCTGGTAATTGGCAGCTCCATAGTCAGAAACGTGGCACTAGAGACTCCATTGACCACAGTCAAATGTTTGCCAGGGGCCAGAACGGGCGACATCAAATCTTACCTGAAAATAATGGCTAAGGATAAGCATAAATACAGTAAAATTGTTGTTCACGCTGGCACCCGGTTACGCCAATTACAGTCACGCCAATCAGAGGTCACTAAAACGAGTGTTGCTTTGGTGTGTAAGTTTGCCAAAACAATGTCGGACTCGGTAATCTTTTCCGGTCCCCTGCCCGATCGGACCAGTGACAACATGTTTAGCCGCATGCTGTCATTCCACCAATGGTTGTCTGGGTGGTGTACTGCAAACGATGTGGGCTTCACCAGTGGCGGACTGGGACTAAAAAACAGCCCTGGACTTTGACTCGGCCCAGCCCACAACAACAGATGTGCGTGAAAACTCATCAGCCACAGGGGTCTCAAAATACTTAAATCTTAATCCATGATATTTTACCTTCCAAATTATAGCATTATAACTGATGTTGACTAAAAGATGTGTTAAGAGCATAGTGTAGAAAACTCACTAAGAAATAAAAAACTCTCTTTAAATAATAATAATAATATTAATACATTTTATTTGGAAGCGCCTTTCAGGTCACTCAAGGACACTACAATAAAACAGAATAATAATAAACAGAATAAAACAACAACAATGGATAAATGTCTCTGCTGAAAAATATGCAGGTGAGGATACTGCCTAAAACACAAAACCAAATGGTATGAGTTATGATAAATCACAATGTAAAGAGGCTGTGATTATACAGTTAACTTGAATACTTACAGGAATAAAAACTCTCTTGAAATGTCTCTGCTGAACAATATGCAGGTGACTGCCTCAAACTATGTCAGCAAGGATCTGTGGCATCTTAACAGCTCAGTGTAGGGGGAGAAGTTTCTTCAGTATTGCTTTTTTCTGCAACTCGGTCTATGACCAAGTCATTGTCAAGGGACAATGTGTGACTGTGTGCTCCTTAATCAAGTCTTTATGCGTTTGAGAACAGAGTAACTTCTCTCACAAGCTACCTGTGTAACAGGCAGAGTAAGGAGGAACTTGTATCCTAAGCCAGCTATTGTCACCACCAGTAAGCCTTGACATTTGTAATTTGACATTTGTAATCATACTGAGTTATTCTGCATGCATATGTTTATGCTTATTGATTTTTTTGAAGGATTTCACTGTGACTGAGGTCTCCCACACTGCTTGATCCATTGTCTGCATCTTTCCGGTTGAGTTTTGGGCTTCGGAAAAGCGGGGGGAAAAAAGCCACCCCTCCCTCTAAACATTTGGAATATCTTGTGTCGGACTTACAAGTCCCATAGGCGCACCGTTTAACCATCTTGCTGAAATCACAAAGTTTGACGGAGGTTCATCTCCTTAGTTACGGTTGCTGAGCAAGGATTGGACAATAGCCATTCAGGGGTGGAGTTTTGCGACAACCGGCGTAATGTCATAGAACTACGTGTAACGAGTGAGATCATTGCAGTTTTGAATAATTGGAGCCTAGATGCAATTTGTACGCAATTTTGCAATTTTCTAAATTTCTGATCCTCTGAATGAAAACAGAAAATTGGAAAAACAGTTTAAAAATCCATATTTTTTAATTTGTCAAGGTGAAAAAAAGGAAAAATTGAATATTTGAATCAATTTTTCTGTTTTTCCAAATGTCCGTTTGTGTTTAGAAAATAGAACTGATAAGCGTTACACGGACTGTTTATAGTTTACACACGTGCTCAAATTTGTTGGTACCCTTACAGCTCATTGAAATAATGCTGGATTACTCCTGAAAAGTGATGAAATTGAAAGCTATTTTATCATGTATACTTGCATGCCTTTGGTATGTCATAGAATAAAGCAAAGAAGCTGTGAAAAGAGTTGAATTATTGCTTATTCTACAAAGATATTCTAAAATGGCCTGGACACATTTGTTGGTACCCCTGAGAAAAGATAATAAATAACTGGATCATAGTGATATTTCAAACTAAATAGTTACTTTAATTAGTATCACACATGTTTCCAATCTTGTAATCAGTCATTCAGCCTATTTAAATGGAGAAAAGTAGTCACTGTGCTGTTTGGTATCATTGTGTGCACCACACTGAACATGGACCAGAGAAAGCAAAGGAGAGAGTTGTCTGAGGAGATCAGAAAGAAAGTAATTGACAAGCATGGTAAAGGTAAAGGCTACAAGACCATCTCCAAGCAGCTTGATGTTCCTGTGACAACAGTTGCAAATATTATTAAGAAGTTTAAGGTCCATGGAACTGTAGCCAACCTCCCTGGGCGCGGCCGCAAGAGGAAAATCGACCCCAGAATGAACAGAAGGATAGTGCGAATGGTAGAAAAAGAACCAAGGATAACTGCCAAAGAGATGCAAGCTGAACTCTAAGGTGAAGGTACGTCTGTTTCTGATCGCACAATCCGTCGCTGTTTAAGCGAAAGTGGGCTCCATGGAAGAAGACCCAGGAGGACTCCACTTGTGAAAGAAAAACATATAAAAGCCAGACTGGAATTTGTTAAAATGCATATTGACAAGCCACAATCCTTCTGGGAGAATGTCCTTTGAACAGATGAGTCAAAACTGGAGCTTTTTGGCAAGTCACATCAGCTCTATGTTCACAGACGAAAAAATTAAGCTTTCAAAGAAAAGAACACCATACCGACAGTGAAACATGGAGGAGGCTCGGTTATGATTTGGGGCTGCTTTGCTGCGCCTGGCACAGGGTGCCTTGAATCTGTGCAGGGCACAATGAAATCTCAAGACTATCAAGGCATTCTGGAGCGAAACGTACTGCCCAGTGTCAGAAAGCTCGGTCTCAGTCGCAGGTCACGGGTCCTCCAACAGGATAATGACCCAAAACACACAGCTAAAAGCACCCAAGACTGGATACGAACAAAACATTGGACTATTCTGAAGTGGCCTTCTATGAGTCCTGATCTGAATCCTATCGAACATCTATGGAAAGAGCTGAAACTTGCAGTCCGGAGAAGGCACCCATCAAACCTGAGACAGATGGAGCAGTTTGCTCAGGAAGAGTGGGCCAAACTACCTGTTAACAAGTGCAGAACTCTCAATGAGAGCTACAGAAAACGTTTGATTGCAGTGATTGCCTCTAAAGGTTGTGCAACAAAATATTAGGTTAGGGGTCCCATCATTTTTGTCCATGCCATTTTCATTTGTTTTCTTATTTACAATATTATGTTGAGTGAAACATCAAAAGCAAAGTCTGATTTCTATTAAATATGTAATAAACAATGGTGGATGCCAATTACTTTTGTCAGTTTCAAATTATTTCAGAGAAAATTGTGGATTCTTCATTTTTTGTGGAGGGGTACCAACAAATTTGAGCACGTGTGTATGTATTACATCATCTATTCAATGTAATCTTAAAATTTATTTATTACTTACTAATCTTAATAAATTTGTACAGAAATTACAGCACAAAAAACGGTTTAATTACTTTTATTAAATATTTCTTCTGCATTCATGTTGATGCTGTGGCATGTTTATATTGTGTTTTATAGTTAAACAACTGTAAAAACTGCAATAGTTTTGTTTCATTGGGGTATAGATAAACATGTAGCAACCTAAAATAACATTTGCTAACATCAGATTACCTAGCAAGTAACCCTCATTATCCTCCTTTCATACTTATGTGCCCTGCACTTGTCTGGGGAACTTCCACCAGCTCATGTATCTGTCCCTCATCTCTCTCTCCCTGTGCTGGGGCCGCAGCCTCCTCCTGGCTCTCACAACAGCTGGCGCCCCCTCCAAAATTTCAACTGGCGGTAGTTGAAGAGCTGCGGGTAGTTGAAGAGCTGCGGGTAGTTGAAGAGCTGCGGGTAGTTGAAGAGCTGCGGGTGGGTAGTTGAAGAGCTGCCGGTAGTTGAAGAGCTGCCGGTAGTTGCAGTGCTGCTACTGCTGGCAAACAGTTCTGTCAGCTTCCGGCATTTGGATGCTCCACTCTCTAACTGCTTAATTTTTTTCCCTCACCTGCTCAGCTCCACCCTTTTCTTTCCTTTTTTTTCGGGTTACAAACACCTGCAGGATCCATGGTCTGTCCCTCTCCCATCTGCACTTGTAAACGGTTGAGTGACGAGCATTGACGAGTGAGCTTGCGCATTTATGGGCCAGCAGGCGCATTGTTGCCACCTATCGGTCTGGATATATAACAACAGTCGCTTATCAGCAAGAAAAAAACTTTTAAAAAACTGTGACAGCTGCGCAGCGGCCGGCGGCCGTCCTGGTACACCTGTTTTATGCCGAGAAATGCATGCCTGCCGAAAATTGCATCCCCTGCCGCGGGAACGCGCATCGTCCAAAACTCCCTGATAACGAAAACGGATAAAAATATCTGACGCGGCAACTTTTAAATATATTCGTAATATTACCATGTTTCCTATGCATGTACGTCCTGAAAATGAACTGTTTTATGGCAGATAAACGTAAAAAAGGATGACTTTGACACCTTTTATCTGAATATGTTTAACTTTACTGTTTTAACGTCAGTGTCCCAGGAGTATCTCTCGGTGCTCCGGTGTTTATGGGTCACATTCTCCGCTTTTCCTACCAACAGCGTGATTGTTAAAGTATTGTATAACATCTAAACTTTTTAAATCAGCGATTAAAGGCCGATGTGGAAGCAAACAGGACACAATGTAGCCTACATTAGAAAATGTTTTATCTGGTGTTAATGGCAGAGTATGCAATTTTGTTATTGGTTGGTCTAAAAACTCTTAATTAATAGCCCACATAAATTATGTAAAATTCAATTCAATTCAGTTTATTTATATAGCGCCAATTCAAAACAGATGTCATCTCAAGGCACTTAACAAGAAGTCATTTCAATACATTTATACAAACATTCCAATCAGTTAAAAAGTTTCCTATTTATGGAATCCGAGCTGATTGCGTCAGTCATTGGCGTGAAGTTGGGCAGACTTTCCAACCACAGCAATCCTTCAGCAATCCCTCATACTGAGCAAGCATGTAACGACGGTGGAGAGGAAAAACTCCCCTTTAACAGGAAGAAACCTCCAACAGAACCAGGCTCAGTAGGAGCGGCCATCTGCCACGACCGTCTGGGGGTTTGAGAAGACAGCGCAGAGACAGAAGGAACAGAAGATCTGATATAAGAGTACTCTCTATGTTACAGAAAGTAAAAAGTTGATAACAGGACACAGTGGATGTTCAGCCACTGGGAGCCCCATCCCAGTCGATGCCCCCGTCAAACAGGGCATTCCAGCCAAGCAGGATACCAGCCCAGGCATATCTTCTATGGAGAGAAAAACACTGAGAGAACACAAAGTTAACAGTCGAAATAGCAGAATGTACTGTAATACAACTGGAGAGTAGTAGTAGAAAAGGAAGTAGCAGAGTGAAGAAAATTGGTAAGTCTGTCCTCCAGCAGTCTAAGCCTATAGCAGCATAACTACAGAGATAGCTCAGGATGACCTTAGCCACTCTAACTATAAGCTTTATCAAAAAGGAAAGTTTTAAGCCTGGCCTTAAAAGTAAACAGAGTGTCTGCCTCACGGACTAAAGCTGGGAGCTGGTTCCAAAGGAGAGGAGCCTGATAACTAAAAGATCTGCCTCCCATTCTACTTTTAGAAATCCTAGGAACTACAAGTAAACCTGTAGTCTGAGAGCGAAGTGCTCTGTTGGGAACATATGAAACAATTAGATCTCTGATGTATGATGGAGCTTGATTATTAAGGGCTTATTATGTAAGAAGAAGGATCTTAAATACTATTCTGGATGTAACAGGGAGCCAGTGAAGGGAAGCTAAAACAGGAGAAATGTGATCTCTCTTTTTAATATTCATCAGAACTCTTGCTGCCGCATTTTGGATCAACTGAAGGCTTTTAATGACATTTTGTGGACTTCCTGATGGTAAAGAATTACAGTAGTCCAGCCTTGAGGTAACAAATGCATGGACTAGTTTCTCAGCATCACTCATGGACAGGATGTTTCTAATTTTAGAAGGTGGAGGTGAAAGAAGGAAATCCTAGAAACCTGTTTAATATGGGATTTAAATGTCAAGTCTTGGTCAAAAATAACGCCGAGGTTCTTTACGTTATTACTGGGGGCCAATTTTATGCCATCCAGATGAAGTGATTGACTAATCAGTTTCTTTTTTAGAAGTTCTGGTCCAAAGACAGCAACTTCTGTCTTGTCAGAATTTAAAAGCAAAAAGTTTAGATTCATCCATGTTTTTATGTCTTCCAGACATGCCTGTAATCTACCTAACTGACTGGGTTCATCAGGATTTATGGATAAATATAGTTGTGGATCATCGGCATAGCTGTGGAAATTTATCCCATGCTGTCTAATGATTCTACCAATTGGAAGCATATATATGGTGAACAGAATTGGTCCAAGCACAGAACCCTGTGGAACTCCACAAGCAACCCTTGAGAGTGAAGAAGATTGATCATTTAGATGAACAAACTGGATCCTGTCAGACAAATATGATTTAAACCAGCCTAATGCTGTTCCTTTGATCCCTGCAACATGTTCAAGCCTTTCTAAGAGAATATTATGATCGACTGTGTAAAAAGCAGCACTGAGATCTAACAAAACCAGAACAGACACAAGTCCATTATCTGAGGCCATGAGAATATCATTAGTAACCTTCACCAGTGATGTTTCAGTACTATGATGAGCTCTAAAACCTGACTGAAACTCTTCAAACAGCTCGTTACTGTTTAGATGCTCACAGACTTGATTAGCAACAATTTTCTCAAGGATTTTGGATAAGAAAGGAAGGTTAGATATAGGTCTGTAATTCACTAAGTCATCTTGATCAAGGGAAGGTTTCTTGAGTAAAGGTTTAATTACAGCTATTTCAGAATCAGAATCAGAATCAGAATCAGAATCAGCTTTAATGGCCAAGTATGACACATACAAGGAATTTGACTCCGGCAACTTTTCTCTCCAGTACAGAACTTAAATAAGTGAAATAAAGAAATAAATACAAATAAATAATAAAGGATAATATATACACCAAACCGGGGTTATTTTACAGTGCGTATGTACAGCAGTGCAGAGTTATAGTTTATTGTTATGTGAATGGACTCACACTCTGTGACTAAACAGAGTTCATCAGAGCGACAGCCTGGGGAAAAAAACTGTTCTTGTGTCGGGTGGTTTTGGCGTACAACGCTCTGTAACGCCGGCCTGACGGGAGGAGCCTAAACAGATTGTGGCCAGGGTGTGAGGGGTCTGTGGTGATTTTTCTGGCCCGCTTCTTGACCCTGGACTGGTACAGGTCCTGAATGGAGGGAAGATCAGTACCTATGATCCTCTCTGAGGACCTGACTGTTCTCTGCAGTCTGTCCTTGTCTTTTCTGGTGGCGGATCCGAACCAGACAGAGATGGATGAGGTTAGGACAGACTGGACTATTGCTGTGTAGAAGATGGTCAGCAGTTCCTGAGGCAGGTTGAACTTTCTGAGCTGACGCAGAAAGTACAGCCTTTGCTGGGCCTTCTTTCTTATACAGTTAATGTGGGAGGTCCACTTCAGGTCCCGTGTGATGGTGGATCCTAGGAACCTGAAAGACTCCACTGTGGGGACTGGCCTGTTGATGATTATGAGAGGAGATGTTGATTGGGGTCTCTTCCTGAAGTTCACTGTCATCTCCACAGTTTTGAGCGGGTTTAGCTCCAGGTGGTTCTGACTGCACCAGAGGACCAGCTGTTCCACTTGCCCTCTGTATGCAGACTCGTCACCGTCATGGATGAGTCCAATGATGGTGGTGTCATCTGCAAACTTCAGGAGTTTCACAGAAGGGTCCCTTGACGTGCAGTCAGTGGTGTAAAGGGAGAAGAGCAGTGGGGAGAGAACACATCCCTGGGGGGGGGCGATGCTGAGGGACCGGGAGCTGGGTGTGAAGTTACCCAGTTTCACCTGCTGCCTCCTGTCAGTCAGGAAACTGGTAATCCACTGACAGGTGGAGGGAGGCACGGTGAGCTGGGACATTGTTTGATGGAGGAGCTCTGGGACGATGGTGTTGAATGCAGAGCTGAAGTCCACAAACAGGACCCGAGCGTAGGTACCTGCAGAGTCTGCAGAGTCTAAATTCTTGTGGTACGTATCCGTTTACTAAGGATAGATTCATCATATCCAAAATGGGGCCAGGAACCAAATGGAACACTTCTTTAAATAATTTGGTTGGAATTGGGTCCAACATACAAGTTGAAGGTTTAGATGAGGCTAATATTTTTGATAATTCCGAAAGCTCGACTGAATCAAAACAGCCTAAGCCCAAATGAGGTTCTACAGTTCTTACCGATGTTGCCTCATTTACTGAGGAAGAAGTAATCATGTTTGGGAGGATGCCAATGATTTTATTTTTAATGGAAATAATTTTATTTATGAAGAATCCATTAAAATCATCACTGCTAAGAGGTGGGGGAATAGTTGGCTCAACAGAGCTATGACTCTAAGTTTGGCAACTGTTCTAAAAAAACCTAGGATTGTTCTTATTCGCCTCTATTAATGATGAAAAATATGCTGTTCTAGCTTGTCGAAGGGTCTTTTTATACAGCAGTAGACTGTTATTCCAGGTTAAATAGGAATCTTCTAGATGTGTAGAGCGCCATTTTCTCTCCAACTTCCTAGTATTCTGCTTTAAAGTATGCAACTCTGCGTTAAACCAAGGAGTCAGCCTCCTATGGCTAGCCACTTTCTTTTTGAAGGGGGCTACATTATCTAATGCTATCTCTTCTACAACTTCCTAGGTATATTATTTGCTGTTATTTCGACTTTTAACGTTGTTTTTTCCCAGTGTTTTTCTCTCCATAGAAGCGACACCTGGTCTGGTATCCTGCTTAGCTGTAATGCCCTGTTGGACGGGGGGCATCCCAGTCACTGAGCATCCTCCGTGTCCTGTTATCCACTTTTTCCTTTCTTTGATATAGAAAGTACTCTTACATCAGTTCTTTTGTTCTTTCTGTGTTTCTGCTATGTCTTCTCAAACCCCCAGACGATCGTATCAGATGGCCGCTCGTACTGAGCCAGGTTCTGCTGGAGGTTTCTTCCTGTTAAAGGGGAGTTTTTCCTCTTCACTGTCGCTACATGGTTGCTCAGTATAAGGGATTGCTGAGGTCTTGCTGTGGTTGGAGTCTGAATCAGCTGCAACTGCCAGTCAATGATTCGATGCAATCTGCTGGTATTCCTTACATAGAAAACTAGATAAACATTTAAAACCGAATGGCATGTTTGCATTGAAATGACTTTATTGTAAAGTGCCTTGAGATGACATCTGTTGTGAATCGGCGCCATATGAATAAAATTTATTTAATTGAATTGAAATAGATGTTGGAGGAGCAATACTATTCCTCACATTAGTGACTTTTTCGTTAAAATAAGAAAGAAAATGTTGGTAATCCCCATTAGCGGATATTGGGACAGAAGGGGCAGTAGGATTTGTGATAACACTAATGATTTAAAAAAAAAATTTGAATTGCCTTTGAGATCAAATTAGAAAAATAAGTAGCCCTAGCTTCTTTAACTGCATTATTAAAATAAACTAAAATATCCTTTACATACAGTGACTTGCAAAAGTATTCGGCCCCCTTGAACTTTTCCACATTTTGTCACATTACAGCCACAAACATGAATCAATTTTCTTGGAATTCCACGTGAAAGACCAATACAAAGTGGTGTACACGTGAGAAGTGGAACAAAAATCATACATGATTCCAAACATTTTTTACAAATAAATAACTGAAAAGTGGGGTGTGCGTAATTATTCAGCCCCCTTTGGTCTGAGTGCAGTCAGTTGCCCATAGACATTGCCTGATGAGTGCTAATGACTAAATAGAGTGCACCTGTGTGTAATCTAATGTCAGTACAAATACAGCTGCCCTGTGACGGCCTCAGAGGTTGTCTAAGAGAATGTTGGGAGCAACAACACCATGAAGTCCAAAGAGCACACCAGACAGGTCAAGGATAAAGTTATTGAGAAATTTAAAGGAGGCTTAGGCTACAAAAATATTTCCCAAGCCTTGAACATCCCACGAAGCACTGTTCAAGTGATCAATCAGAAATGGAAGGAGTATGGCACCACTGTAAGCCTACCAAGACAAGGCCGTCCACCTAAACTCACAGGCCGAACAAGGAGAGCGCTGATCAGAAATGCAGCCAAGAGGCCCATTGTGACTCTGGACGAGCTGCAGAGATCTACAGCTCAGGTAGGGGAATCTGTCCATAGGACAACTATAAGTCGTGCACTGCACAAAGTTGGCCTTTATGGAAGAGTGGCAAGAAGAAAGCCATTGTTAAAAGAAAACCATAAGAAGTCCCGTTTGCAGTTTGCCACAAGCCATGTGGGGGACACAGCAAACATGTGGAAGAAGGTGCTCTGGTCATATGAGACCAAAATGGAACTTTTTGGCCAAAATGCAAAACGCTATGTGTGGCGGAAAACTAACACTGCACATCACTCTGAACACACCATCCCCACTGTCAAATATGGTGGTGGCAGTATCATGCTCTGGGGGTGCTTCTCGTCAGCAGGGACAGGGAAGCTGGTCAGAGTTGATGGGAAGATGGATGGAGCCAAATACAGGGCAATCTTGGAAGAAAACGTCTTGGAGTCTGCAAAAGACTTGAGACTGGGGCGGAGGTTCACCTTCCAGCAGGACAACGACCCTAAACATAAAGCCAGGGCAATAATGGAATGGTTTAAAACAAAACATATCCATGTGTTAGAATGGCCCAGTCAAAGTCCAGATCTAAATCCAGTCGAGAATCTGTGGCAAGATCTGAAAACTGCTCTTCACAAATGCTGTCCATCTAATCTGACTGAGCTGGACCTGTTTTGCAAAGAAGAATGGGCAAGAATTTCAGTCTTTAGATGTGCAAAGCTGGTAGAGACATACCCTAAAAGACTGGCAGTTGTAATTGCAGCAAAAGGTGGTTCTACAAAGCTTTGATTTAGGGGGCTGAATAATTACGCACACCCCACTTTTCAGCTATTTATTTGTAAAAGATGTTTGGAATCATGTATGATTTTCGTTCCACTTCTCATGTGTACACCACTTTGTATTGGTCTTTCACGTGGAATTCCAATAAAATTAATTCATGTTTGTGGCTGTAATGTGACAAAATGTGGAAAAGTTCAAGGGGGCCGAATACTTTTGCAAGCCACTGTGTGTGGGTGGACTGTTATTTCCTCACACTCAATACCGTATGTCAGTACAAGGTCCAACGTGTGTTTACCCGAGTGGGTCGATCCCTGAACTTTTTGAGTAAAGCCAATTGAGTCTAAAATAGCACTAAATGCTGCATTTAGACTATCACTTTCAGTATCCACATGAATATTGAAGTCCCCCACTATAATGACCCTATCAGTATTTAATAATAAACCAGATAAAAAATGTGACATCTGATCCAAGAAGGGAGAGTAAGGGCCTGGTGGACGATACAAAACCACAAACAAAAATGGTCTTAATGTTTTGCAACTTGGATGAGGAAAATTAAGGGTTAGATGTTCAAAAGAACTGTAGCTATCAATTGATCTGGGACTAATTAGTAAATCAGAATGAAAAATAGTTGCAACTCCTCCTACTTTCCCAGTATTTTTAGGAATGTGAAAATTTAAATGACTGGAAGGAGTTGACTCATTTATACTGACATAATCCTCCTGCTGCAACCAGGTTTCTGTGAGACAAAGCAAATCAATGTGATTATAACAAATCAAGTCATTTACTAACAAAGTCTTTGAGGTGAGAGATCTTATGTTTAATAAACCACATTTAATAGATTTATTTTTCTGTTCCGTCAAAGTCGTATTTATCTTTATGAGATTTCCATACTTTGCTTTTGTTGGCTTAACTTTTAATCCATTTAATTTTGGCCGTGGGCAAGACACTGTTTCTACAGGGTAATGGGTGGGTAACAGTACAGAAGCAGCAGAGATGTGGGTTAAACTACGACTCTGCTTCCTCAGTCAGTGTCAGTGTTTTGGAGGACTAATAAATTCGGCCATATTCCTAGAAAGAAGAGCTGCTCCATCTAAAGTGGGATGGATGCCGTCTCTCCGGATCAGACCAGGTTTTCCCCAAAAAGTTCGCCAGTTATCAATGTAGCCCACATCGTTTGCAGGACACCACCTAGACAACCATTGATGGAATGACAGCATGCGGCTAAACATGTCGTCACTGGTCCGATCGGGCAGGGGACCAGAAAAGATTACAGAGTCTGACATTGTTTTAGCAAACTTATACACCGAAGCAACACTAATTTTAGTGACCTCCGATTGGCGTAACCGGGTGTCATTACCGCCGGCGTGAATAACAATCTTACTGTATTTACGCTTATCTTTAGCCAGCAGTTTCAGGTAGGATTTGATGTCGCCCGTTCTGTCCCCTGGCAAGCATTTGACTATGGTCAATGGTGTCTCTAATGCCTCGTTTCTGACTATGGAGCTGCCAATTACCAGGGTCGGCTTCTCAGCGGGTGTGTCGCTGAGCGGGGAAAATCTGTTAGAAACGCGGACCGGTTGGTGGTGGCCCGTGGGCTGGGTCCTAGAATTATGCTTCCTACGTAACGTCACCCAGCCGGCCTGGGGTACCGGCTGCGCGGGCTCTACCGGAGGACAGCTAGGGGGTTCTGTCCTTGTTGGCTACGCTCTGGTTAATGGGCTAAGAGTAGCCATTGCCGCAATGAAGCTAAGCTAACTGAGCTAGCGAGACCTTACCAACCCAAGAAAAGCTGTGTGAAACACAAGGAGTTCCCAAAACGTAAAGTACACCACCACAAAATGTGTGTTTTAGTGTGCTTGTGTGTTAAAATAACTTAGAGAGGCCTCAGCACAGAGAAAACAAGATCAATTCAAAAGAGTCTGAACAACAGCTCCACGGGGCACAACAGTGACAACAGGAAATCACGCAATACGGCTTACCCCGTCACAGAGTACCAACAGACTAGAAACTAGAGGTGTGTTAAAAAATTACCAGAGTGGTTTTAGGAAAGGTAGGGGGACCATGGACCCAACTGTGTTGCTTGAAGATGATATAAGAAAGGCTCAGGTAAATAAAGAAACTGTGTTAGCTATATTCTTTGATATAGAAAAAGCATATGATATGATGTGGAAGGAGGGGCTTCATTTTAAATTATATCAGTCGGGAGTAAAGGGGAGAGCGTTTGCGTGGGTAAAGTCATTTTTAACAGGAAGAAGAATTAAAGTCAAAATAAATGGGGTATTGAGTGAGGAATATGAGGTAGACAATGGTACTCATCAGGGCAGTATTATTAGTCCATTACTATTTTCATTAATGATAAATGACATATTTAACAATGTTGAAAGGTCTATTGGTGTGGCTTTATTTGCAGATGATGGAGCAATGTGGAAAAGGGGGAGGAATCTCCACAATGTTACATTTAAGATGCAACAAGCAGTGGATATGGTACATAAACGGGCAATTGAATGGGGATTCAGGATATCTGTTGAAAAAACTAAGATGATTTTCTTTACTAGGAAAAAAAATAAATCCGGAGTTAAAGATCCGAATATCAGGTAAGGAATTGCAAAGAGTAGAGTGCTTTAAGTATCTTGGGATGTGGTTTGATAAAAGATTAACATGGGTAGTGCATATTCAAAAGATGGTAGAGAAGTGTAAAAAGGTATTGAATGTAATGAGATGTTTGCATGGGGTTGAATAGGGTGCAAATAGGAGTGCTGTGAGAACAATATATGTTGGACTGATTAGGTCAGTTTTTGATTATGGATGTGTTGTATATGGGTCTGCTGCTAAGACTGTGTTAAATAAGTTGGACAGAATACAGAATAGAGCTTTAAGGTTATGTTGTGGAGCTATGAGAACAACCCCAGTGGCAGCCATCCAAGTTGAGATGGGGGAGATGCCTCTAGATCTCAGAAGAGACCAGCTCAGTTTAGTGTACTGGACAAACCTTAAATGTCATAGGATAGACCATATATGTCATTCAACTCTGGCACAATGTCAAGAGAGACAGGAAGGTACAAAGAGTAGTTTTGGGTGGATTATTAAACAGAAAGTAAATGAGATGGAAATAGCCTCATTAGATCTAAGTCCTACAGTAGTATATTCAAGAGTTCCTTTATGGACTCTTGAAGATCTTTCAGTTGATCTTGGTCTCTTGGAAGAAGCTAAGAATGGGGTTGTAGATAAGTATATGGTGCAGGGGTATTTAATGGAGAGATATGGGGATAGAATTATATTGTACACAGATGGGTCCAAAAAGGATGAGAGAGTGGGAGTGGCTTTTGTTAGTCCAAAGTTAAAAATAACATCACAAAACAGAATTAATGATAATTTAGCAGTATATAAAGCAGAATTAATTGCTATTTTGATGGCACTTTCTTGGGCTGAGAGCAATAGACCAAGAAGTTTAGTAATTGCATCAGATTCAGCTTCAGCCCTAATAAGAATTCAGAACATAAATTCACAATATAGACAAGACATTGTTCTAGAAATAGTCCAGATGGCAACAAGACATTGAAAGCTGGAACTACTATTGGTTTCGTATGGATTCCTGCTCATAAAGGTGTGACCGGGAATGAGATAGCTGGTAAGTATGCGAAAAAGTCGACAGAATTGGATCATATAAGTTTATGTATTAAGTATAGTAAGACTGAAGTTAAATTCATTATTAAAGGAAAGATAAAAGAAAAGTGGCAAGTCTTGTGGGATAGTGGTCAGATGGGTAGGAAAATGTATAGTGTTCAAAGAAGAGTGGGGGTGAGTAGAAGTACTTGCAGAAATACACAGGAAGAGAACATAATTTCACGAATGAAGTATGAGCACACAGGGCTAAATTGTACATTATTTCTAATGGGAAAACATGCTGATGGGAGATGTAGTGTGTGTAACACTCAGGAAACCATAGAACATGCCATTATAGAATGTACTAGATATAGTAATGAGAGGTCACAATTAAACCATCAACTCTTTTTTCTTTTCTTAGAAGAACGGGTTTAATAAAGATCATTTAAGCGTAGGGAAATATAGTATTCGGACTCACACTCCATTTCAGAAGGTGGCGGTAATGCAACCAATCGTTGTTTGCCAACTGCCATAAAAAAGAAGAAGAAGAAGAAGAAGAAGAAGAAGAAGAAGAAGAAGAAGAAGAAGAAGAAGAAGAAGAAGAAGAAGAAGAAGAAGAAGAAGAAGAAGAAGAAGAAGAAGAAGAAGAAGAAGAAGAAGCCAGATTGTTCTCGCTTGAGAGGAGCATAAGATGGCGGAGTGAGAAGACGCCTTGCTGCAGGCTCGTATCTTGGTTAAGACGTTATCATTCCTTGATTGTTAACTGGACGCATTTTGCTGTTGAATGTCAACTAAAAACAAAACTTTGGGTAATTTGGCTGGATAAATTTGGGGAAAAAGACATTTCTTTTTTTTCAATCAACTTAGTATGCTAGTGTGGTAGCTAAAAATGGAGGACCACGACTACGACTCAGTGACTCTCTTCGAAACTGGTGACGAAGGGAATTACGAGATGGCTGATTCTGAATACGCGGATCAAACATCTAAGGCGGGTAAAATTAATCTGGCTCATACTCCCATTAAAAACCAACTTTCTAAAAAACAAAAGAGAGGCTGCAAATCTTCTCAGGGAGATTGTATTGGCAACACCATCCTGGAGGCTGTGAATGCGCTAGCATTCAAAATGGACACACAAACTGAACTTTTAATAAACTTTGAAAAGCGAATTGAAGAAAACTCCGCTGCCATCATCGCGAACAAGGAACACATCACAGGTCTACAAGAAAAGGTCAACAAGTTACAAGAAAAGAATACATGTCTGAAAGAATCTACACTAGAGCAAGCACGCTACAAGAGGAAATGGAATCTGAGATTAAATGGGCTTCCGGAAAAACAAGGAGAAGACACCAGAGAAATGGTCATTGGCATTTTGACCAGAGTGATACCCGTCTCAGTGGAGCGTCTTCGGGAAACGGTTGACACAGTGCATCGCCTGGGAAAAATGAAAGATCCGGCCACTTAAAACAACACTCCAAGATCAATAATCATCCAGTTTGTGACGAGGGCAGTGAGAGATGATGTCTGGAAAAGGTCCAAAAATGCAAAAGTATGTCAGGAAATGCACATCCAGTTCAAAGAGGATTTTTCTAAGGAGGACAGGGAGGCTCGGATGGTTCTTTGGCCGCTGGTACGAGATGCCAGAATGAGAGGTCAGAGAGCTTTCCTAAAGGAAGGCTATGCTCTTATCAACAACCGCAGAGTGAATCCTACTTGATGCCAATTAACTACCCTGGTTCCTTCATGTCCATATACCCGAAACTTTAAGGTAGAATGCTTGTTATTGAAAGTTAAAGGATGTGCTGTTAACTCCTGCTCATCTTATGCTGTATTCTGGTTCTTTTGGAAAGAGCAAGAGACATTTGAATTATTACTTCTTTTATTTCCTTGAATGCTAGGGGCTCAAAAATAATGTAAAGCGTAAAGCTATTTTTCTTTTTTGTAAAGAACAAAAAGCCAATTGCGTTTTTTTGCAGGAAACACATTCTGTTGAAGAGGATGTTGCATTTTGGAAATTACAGTGTGGTGATTCCCTTTTTTTTAGTCATGGTTCATCACATTCAGGTGGGGTTCTGATTCTTTTCAATAGATTCCCTGGTAAGATAATCAGTCACAGTGGCGATTTGGAGGGTCATTGGCTTCTTGTAATAACAGAAATTAATGATGTTAATTACATTTTGGTTTGTATCTATGGTTACAATGATAGGAGTAAAAACAAAACACTAATTTCTGATCTTTGTAAACTCATAACTGTTAGTATGCATTCTTACTCAACTGATAAAGTGATAATAGGAGGAGAATTTAATCTGTCAGCTGTTGGTAAATGGGAGTGGCTTAAATATAAAATTAGAGAATTAGCTATTGATACTAGTAAAAAATATCCAAATTAAGGAAGCAAAAACAACTTAAGATTATCACTAATATTAATTTTCTCTCCCAAAAAAATGATCTTTCACCTGATGAATTGTCCGAATTACTTAAATTACAAGGGGAACTAGATAATCTATACTTAACCAAAGCAAAGGGGGCCTTCATACGTTCACGTGCTAAATGGATCGAAGAGGGTGAGAAAAACACCTCATATTTTTTTGGGGGGAAAAACAAAGATAACAGAAAAAGAGAATATCTAAGCTAGAATTAAATGGATTGATTTCGGAAAGTAAAAGTCAAATTGAAGAAGAAGTTTAAGTTTACTATGGAAGAACAAATCAGGATCGAGGAATTAGATATGGCTATCGTAAAAATGTCCCTAGGAAAATCTCCTGGTCTAGATGGGCTAACAACTGAATTTTATAGATTCTTTTGGAACGATATTAGAACGATGTTATTTGAAGCCTTTTTGGAATGCATCTCGACAGGAAACCTTTCTAGTACAATGAAGCATGGAATAATCAGTTTTATTCCCAAACCCAAAAAGGATATACAAAATTGGATAATTGGCGACCTATTACTCTCTTATGTACTGACTATAAAATTTTGGCCCATGTTTTTGCCGATAGAGTGAATACTGGTCTTAAGGAGATAATAGATGAAAGCCAGTCAGCCTTTGTTAAAGGTAGAAGTATACATAACAATGTTAGATTTGTACTTGATCTACTAGACTATAGAGACTGCATTGATGAAGGAAGCCTAATTCTGTTCCTTGATTTTTATAAAGCATTCGATACTATTGAACACTCCTTTTTGTTGAATGCCTTAAAATTTTTAGGATTTGGTGAAAATTTTTGTAAGCGAATCAAAATGTTCTACTATGATATTTATAGCTCAGTGTCCCTCAATCCAGGACTTACAACTAAATTTAGGATTCAACGTGGTATCCGTCAAGGGTGTCCCATCTCCCCAAAATTATTCATCTTGTGCACTCAATTATTGGCCCTCTGCATTATCAAAAATCCAGAAATACAAGGAATTCAGATATTTAATAGAGAAGTTAAATTAAGTCAATTTGCAGACGACACACCATTATTTTTGAAAGATAGTTCAATGGTCAGTAAAGCTCTTAATATTATAACAGTCTTTTCTAAGGCTTCAGGATTGGGGCTCAATATCGAGAAATGTGAAATTCTACCCATTCATAATTGTGCTCAAAAATTTATTTCGTCAATTACAGTTCAAAAGGAAGTTAAATATTTAGGAGTGATATTATATAAAAATACTAAAAGAAGAGAAGAGGTAAACATCTTGGAACGTTTAATAGACATGAAAAAGGGACTCAGCTCTTGGCTGACAAGAGATTTGACTATATTCGGTAGGTCCCTATTAATTAAAGCTGATGGCATTTCAAAAATAGTATATCCCTGTCATGCCATGTTTATCTCAAGGGAGAACATTAAAAAAGCAAATTCCATTATCTTTAAATTTCTATGGAAAAATAAGACTCATTATATTCAAAGAGCTCAGCTGGTTAAAAGTTATGAAAAAGGAGGTATTAAAGCACTGGACTTTGAGGCAATGATCGGAACATTCAGGATCAAATGGTTGAAAACCTTCATTACGGAACAAGACGCCATGTGGTTTCATATCCCTAATTCTATTTTTAAGCAGTTGGGTGGAATTGATTTTTTTATAAGATGTGAGTTTGAATTAAGTAAGATAGCAGTTAAACTATCCAAATTTCACGAGCAAACTATCCGTTTTTGGAAAATGATATTCCAACATAATTTCTCTCCACATAAGTCGATTTTATGGAATAATAGATCGATATTAGTTGGCAAGAAAATGATTTTCAATAAGATGTGGTTTAACAAAGGTGTTATATTTGTTAGTGATCTTCTTGATTGTCAAGGTAATTTAATAGATTTGAAGTCCTTCAACACTAAATTCGACCTTAATTGTTGTTACAAAGAATTTTGCAAAATATGCAAGGCAATCCCCTTGGCATTAATTCAGTTGATCAAGAATATCATTACATATTCCAAGGTAAAGATTTTGGTACCAAGTTTATTAGTAAATAACTGTAACCTGCTTGATCCCAAATGTAATAATAAGGTAATTAATAATGCCATGAAGGAAAGGATTTACCATGAATATAACAGGAGCTCTTTTAAGAAAAGGACAATTTTTGACTGTGGGACTGTATGGGAAAATGCGTTCTCCAAATACATCAAATGGCCTGTTAACCCCAAGGTTAAGGAAACTCATTTCAAGATTATCAATGGAATATATCCTGTTTCAAAGTTCCTGGAAAAAAGATTTAATTTTGTAGCTGATAAATGTGCCTTTTGTGAAGCTGAAGATGAATCTTTAGAACATCTTTTTTTTTTCTGCCAACACTCGCAACGCTTATGGATGGACATTAAAAACTGGCTTAATCTCAAACTTCATATCCCTCTATTTGATGTTGGAGACGTTCTATTGTATGTTAAAAACTTGAACTCTACCTTTCCAGATGTCATTAATATTGTTGTTTTATTAGTTAAATACCACATGCATTGCAGCGAATGGAGAAATGGTAAACCCTCCTTTCAATGTTTTCTTAATGAGTTTAAACAGTACTTTGCTTCTATTAGTATTATAAAAGATTGGAAGCCAGCCAGAATCATCTCACAGCAGATTAAGGATAACCTACTCTTCTGAATATTTGTATTAACCCTGCCTTGCTGATTTACATTGATTTATATTACTGTGTTAAATGTGTGACCGCCCCCTAGCGGTTCTTTTTTTTCTTTCTTTGTTCCTACGTCCTCTACGAGAGTCTGTATTTTGGTCTGTAGTATTGTTCAAGTTCTGAATGATAATAATAAAAAATAATAATAATAAAAAAAAAACTAAAAAAAAAAACCCACATTAGTAGTCCCTGGGCTGCCACCTTATCGTGGTGGAGGGGTTTGGGTGTCACAATGATACTAGGAGCTATGTTGTCGGGGGGTTTTGCTCCTGGTAGGGTCACCCATGGCAATTTGGTTCTAGGTGAGGGATCAGACAAAGTGCAGCCCAAAAGACCCCTATGATGAAAATGACAGATGGACTCAGTGTTCCCTCGCCCGGACGCGGGTCACCGGGGCCACCCTCTGGAGCCAGGCCTGGAGGTGGGGCACGTTGGCGAGCGCCTGGTGGCCGGGCCTTTACCCATGGGGCCCGGTCGGGCTTAGCCCGAAGAGGTAACATGGGCCCCCCCTTCCCATGAGCTCACCACCTGTGGGAGGGGCCATAGGGGTTGGGTGCTGTGCAGGATGGGCGGCGGCCAAAGGCGGGGACCTTGGCGGTCCGATCCTCGGCTGCAGAAGCTGGCTCTCGGGACGTGGAACGCCACCTCTCTGGTGGGGAAGGAGCCGGAGCTGGTGTGCGAGGTTGAGAGGTTCCGACTGGACATCGTCGGACTCACCTCGGCGCACGGCTCTGGCTCTGGAACCCGTCTCCTCGAGAGGGGTTGGACTCTCTTCCACTCTGGAGTTGCCCCTGCTGAGAGGCGCCGAGCTGGGGTGGGCATACTTGTTGCCCCCAATCTCGGCGCCTGTACGTTGGGGTTTACCCCGGTGAACGAGAGGGTAGCCTCCCTCCGCCTTCGGGTGGGTGGACGGGTCCTGACTGTTGTTTGTGCTTACGCGCCAAACAGCAGATTAGATTATCCACCCTTCTTGGAGTCTTTGGAGGGGGTGCTGGAGAGTGCTCCTCCTGGGGACTCCCTTGTTCTGCTGGGGGACTTCAATGCTCACGTGGGCAATGACAGTGAGACCTGGAGGGGTGTGGTTGGGCGGAATGGCCCCCCCGATCTGAACCCGAGTGGTGTCTTGTTATTGGACTTCTGTGCTCGTCATGGATTGTCCATAACAAACACCATGTTCAAGCATAAAGGTGTCCATACGTGCACTTGGCACCAGGACACCTGTACGCAGCTCAATGATCGACTTGGTTGTCGTCTCATCTGATCTGCGGCCGCATGTTTTGGACACTCGGGTGAAGAGAGGGGCTGAGCTGTCCACTGACCACTATCTGGTGGTGAGTTGGCTCCGATGGTGGGGGAGGACGCCGGACAGACCTGGAAGGCCCAAACGTGTTGTGAGGGTCTGCTGGGAACGTCTGGCAGAGTCTCCTGTCAGAAGGAGCTTTAACTCACACCTCCGGCAGAACTTTGAACACGTCCCGGGGGAGGCGGGGGACATTGAGTCCGAGTGGATGGAATACTTCGAAGACCTCCTCAATCCCACCAGCACGCCTTCCAATCTGGAAGCAGGGTTTGGGGACTTGGGGTCGGTCTCTCCAATCTCTGGTGCTGAGGTCACCGAGGTCGTTAAAAAGCTCCTCGTTGGCAGGGCTCCGGGGGTGGATGAGATTCGACCGGAGTTCCTCAAGGCTCTGGATGTTGTGGGGCTGTGTTGGTTAACGCTTCTCTGCAATATTGCGTGGACATCGGGGGCAGTTCCCTTGGATTGGCAGACGGGGGTGGTGGTCCCCCTGTTTAAAAAGGGGGACCACAGGGTGTGTTCCAACTACAGGGGGAGAACACCTCTGAGCCTCCCTGGTAAGGTCTATTCAGGGGCTCTGGAGAGGAGGGTCCGATAGTCGAACCTCGGATCCAGGAGGAACAATGCGGTTTTCGTCCTGGCCGTGGAACACTGGACCAGCTCTACACCCTCAGCAGGGTCCTGGAGGGTGCGTGGGAGTTTGCCCAACCGGTCTACATGTGTTTTGTGGACTTGGAAAAGGCGTTCGACCGTGTCCCTCGGGGGGCCCTGTGTGGGGTGCTCCGGGAGTATGGGGTACCGGGCCCCTTGATACGGGCTGTTAGGTCCCTGTACACCGGTGCCAGAGTTTGGTTCACATTGCCGGCAGTAAGTCGGGCTTGTTTCCAGTGAGAGTTGGACTCCGCCAAGGTTGCCCTTTGTCACCGATCCTGTTCCTAACTTTTATGGACAGGATCTCTAGGCGCAGCCAAGGCGTTGAGGGGATCCGTTTTGGTGGCCTCAGGATCGGGTCTCTGCTTTTTGCAGATGACGTGGTCCTGTTGGCTTCATCGGAACGTGATCAACGGCTTTCGCTGGAGCGGTTCGCAGCCGAGTGTGAAGCGGCTGGGATGAGAATCAGCACCTCCAAATCCGAGGCCATGGTCTTGAGCCGGAAAAGGGTGGGGTGCCTTCTTCGGGTCGGGGATGGGGTCCTTCCCCAAGTGGAGGAGTTTAAGTATCTGGGGGTCTTGTTCACGAATGAGGGAAAAATGGAGCGGGAGATCGATAGACGGATTGGTGGGGCATTTGCAGTTATGCGGGCGCTCTACCGGTCTGTCGTGGTGAAGAGAGAGCTGAGCCAAAAGGCGAAGCTCTCGATTTACGGGTCGATCTATGTTCCTACCCTCATCTATGGTCACGAACTCTGGGTGGTGACCGAAAGAACGAGATCACGTATACAAGCGGCTGAAATGAGTTTCCTGCGCAGAGTGTCTGGGCTCTCCCTTAGAGATAGGGTGAGAAGCTCAGTCATCCGGAGGGGGCTCAGAGTAGAGCCGCTGCTTCTCCACATCGAGAGGAGTCAGTTGAGGTGGCTTGGGCACCTGGTCAGGATGCCTCCTGGACGCCTCCCTGGTGAGGTGTTTCAGGCACGTCTCACCGGGAGGAGGCCCAAGGGAAGGCCCAGAACACGCTGGAGGGACTATGTTTCTCGGCTGGCCTGGGAGCGCCTTGGGGTTCCTCCCGAGGAGCTGGAACAAGTGGCTGGGGAGAGGGACGTCTGGGTCTCTTTGCTTAGGCTGCCCCTTGCGACCCGACCCCGGATATGCGGAAGAAAATGGATGGATGGATGGACGAACATGATACTGTTTGCCAACATACAACCACTAGAATTTAAGCTAACACTAGTATTACAGTTAGTATCAAAATGTAAGCTAATTTTGATTTAAGAGCTAAGGTTACCTTGCTAAATAGATTTTGTTAATGTTTAGCGCCATGTTAGTGTTTGCCGACTTACTACCACTAGCAATTTAGCTAACATTTGCATTTCAGCTAATTATAGCTAACACTTCCCTTTAAGCATATTTTTATTATACTAAATGGATTTAATTATTGTTAACCAACATGTTTGTGTTTGTCACCATGCTACCATACGCTTCCGTAAGTTTTTTGAACTTCAACTACTTCTGCATACTTTGTGCTACTTTAACCATTCTACTTTTCAACTATTCTGCTCATTCTGCTTTTTCCGGGTATATCTTTTGGTATTCATAACCGTTTTACTTTTCATAATATTCAACTTTTTATTTTAGCTAATTGTGACAGTTTTTCTTTGTGTTAGGGTTGGCACACCCCTTTTCTTTTTTCTGCTGTTTCTGTTTATTACACTTCAGCAAGTCTTTTACGGTTGACTTCAAATACTTCACCCATTTACTGCAAGTAAATTCAGCTTACAGCATTCACACTGCATTTTCGCAGGAAATGCAACTTTTTCTAGTTCTTCTTCTTCTTCTTATAGTTGCTTCCGTACGTTTTTTGAACTTTAACTACTTCTGCATACTTTGTGCTATTTTAACCATTCAACTTTTCAATTATTCAGCTTATTCTGCTCTTTCCGGCTATATCTTTTGGTATTCATAACCTTTATACTTTTTAAAATATTCAACTTTTTATGCTTTTTTTGCTCTCATTGAAATGAATGGAAAACCTCAAAAATTCCACTAAATTTCGCCTGTTTTGCAAAACTAACTACTTCCACATACTTCCACTTAGGAACACCATTCAAATCTTACAATGTAGTCATACTCTTCAGCTATTACTGTATGTCTCATCTTCTTCCTAACTTGTACCGTTTTCATACAATCCTTCCTCAAATTTTTGGTCTCGAAATGATCAGATTTCTGAAAATACATGAATGTCTATGGGAGCGAAGCAATGCGAATGGCTAGTGGCTACGTCATCGTAGCCGAAAACGTCACTTCCGTGTCCAAACCAAATCGCGGTAGCAATGGTGCAGTGCTGTGTCCCGTGTTGCAATAAAATAAATTACGCCAATAAATCGATATGTTACTGCCGCTTTCCTCTGGACGAAAACAAGAGGAGGAGATGGCTTAAACTGATACAATAAGATGGATCTCTTTAAAAGTGTGGACTAGCGCCAGTATTTGCACTAAGCGTTAGCCGAAATAATGTTACCTGTTGCTGTTATGATGGAGTGGGGCCACATAAAATAAAAGAGATTAAAGTCAATATTTATGAGAATAAAGTTGTCATTTACTAGTTTAATCTGTCAATTTATTTATAAAGTCCTTTAAGATGACCAAAAGTCAAAAACAAGTCGCTGTACAATCAAGACAAAATGAGACATTAAAATCCAAAAATAAAAATAATAAAAAATAAAAACAGAAAACATTTCTATATATATATAGTATAGTAGAACACTCGGAGAGCACAGACCTCCGCCAGGGCCACTCATCCCCCCCATCACCATGTTGTTATCTTTCTAATATTCTGTACTTTACCAATAAGATGTCTGTTAATGAGATGCATGGCTGCGCTTTTCCAGCGGAGAGCAGAGATTCGGGGCTGCTGCGCGAGGGATGCCGCTTGTGAGCTCTTTGACACGGGGGAGGAGTGGAGTTTAAGACAGCCGGTCGGTGGGTGAATAGGTGCTTCATGTCGGATCAACCCCAAGATGGAATCACTTGTTCCTATTCCCATTGCTGACATTTCCTTAAAATCTTATCAAAATCCATCCATAACTTCCTAAGTTATGTTGCTAACAGACAGATAATTGGGCACGAAAACATTACGTCCTGGCGGAGGTAATAAAAAAAGACATCTTCCATCTACCGTCTTTCTGTGTAAATATCTCACGTTACAACATGAAAACATCTGGTTTACATTCAGTGCGGCATATATATGAACAAAATGTACTTTCTTTTAAAATGTAGCTGGTGCGGCTCATTCAGGGGTGCTCAACAGTCCGAAAATTATGGTAGTTATTTATGAAAAGTCATATTTTACGAAAATAAACTCATTTACGAAAATAAAGTAATTTACGAGAATTAGTTATAATTTAGAAGATTAAAATAATTTATGAGATTTAAGTAATAATTTACATGATTAGGTCATTTAAAAGAATCAACCTTGGCAACCGCCATTGTGTTTACATTAGGAGCAGCGGACCCGGAAGTGACATGATGTCACGCTAGCCATCCCCATTAAGGTAGAGTGGCCCACTCTAGCAGAATAACACTTTTCCACTTTCCTCATTTTCCACGAACAACTTCTGCTCACTCGCTCATATTTCACTCCTTCTGCACATATTATATATAAAAACGTAGGTTATGAATTTTTGATTCAGGAAATGTCACCAAAATTTATGTGACAGTTACAGTTTTTTGGCAAATCGACCCGAAGCAAAGTGCTTCCTTGGTCCCCAGGAGGGACCATTGGAATGCATTGGGACTGAGCAAAAAATTCTGAGGAGGACGGCTGGATTCTGACCTATATTCGTAAAGTCATATCTCATAAACGATGGGACGTAGAAACATGAGCCTTGTGCCAATATAACTTCAGACCTTCCTGACGCTCATGATTCAACAATAATTTTGATACCTGTTACCGTTTCTCCATAAGTTTTGTTTGTTCGAGTGTAACAAATCTGCTCTTGGCTAAAACGGCTCAGATTCAAAAATGCCAAAATCATGCTCATTTTTACAAAATAACTGCTCCTAGACAGATTGAGGTACACACATGAAACTAACCATGATTCTTCATCAAAGCCTGCTGATACTCACAGTGAAAGAATAATTTAGATAGGCCTTATATTTTCCGAGTAAGAGGATGTAGTTCGGGACCAAGGAACGACAGATTAATGTTTACATCAAATTTATCAACATATTCGACGTCATTTTACGGCTGTAATATTATATTTTCAACAAATTGAGTGGTTTGAGAGCGTTCAATTCAATTCAGTTTATTTATATAGCGCCAATTCACAACAGATATCATCTCAAGGCACTTAACAAGAAGTCATTTCAATACATTTATACAAACATTCCAATCAGTTAAAAAGTTTCCTATTTAAGGAATCCCAGCAGATTGCGTCAGTCATTGGCGTGAAGTTGGGCCCCGTTGATGCAGACTTTCCAACCACAGCAATCCTTCAGCAATCCCTCATACTGAGCAAGCATGTAGCGACGGTGGAGAGAAAAAACTCCCCTTTAACAGGAAGAAACCTCCAACAGAACCAGGCTCAGTAGGAGCGGCCATCGGCCACGACCGTCTGGGGGTTCCCCTATCCATCCGATAAAACGGTACCTTGGTGACGTCGATACGCCTTACGGTTCTTAAGTTATTAAGAGTAGTTCGGAAGCTGCGTTGCCTGTTAAAACGGCTGAGAAATTAGGAGACATTAGTGAGGTGCTGCACTTAGACTGTCTCCCCTAGTGAAAGCTGGCGTGTGATTGGTCGAAAAACGGCAGGCCTTTTCATGGCTTTAGTTGGATCTCCGTCTTGTGGTACAAAAGAGAATTGCCCTCCACTGTAAAACTGACGTTTCAGGGTTATTGTAAGACATCTCAAACAACTTGTAGATTTAATACAAATCAGTTCACCAGGACTTTTGATTACTCTGTAAAATATGATGATCAGTACAGTCTGCACAGCGGCCATTTTACTGTTCCAACACCTGGAAAGCAGTGATTACTTTTAATGGCAGTTACACAGACTTGTATGTTTAGGTGATTGTAGGCATTATAAATGGAGTAAGATATTGTTAGCTAACTTGCTATTGTTATCCATTATACTAATACTAGCATTAAAGCTAACATTAGCATTTTAGCTAATTTTGACTTAATAGCTAAAGTTAACGTACTGAATGGATTGATATACAGTTAACCAACATGTTATTGTTTGCCAACATGCTATCTGTGGCATTTTAGCTAACATTAGCATTTTAGCTAACATTAGCATTTTAGCTCATTTTAGCTATCATTTGGTTTATGGGTTGATTTTAACATACTGAATGGATTGAGTTATTGTTAACCAATATGTTCATGTTTGCCAACATGCTAACAATAGCTTTTTTTACTAACCATAGCAATTTAGCTAATTCAAGCTAACAATGGGATTTTAGATAATTTTGACTTAACAGCTAAAATATATATAATTAATGTACTGAGTTATTGTTAACCAACATGTCTGTGTTTGCCAACATGCTATCTGTGGTATTTTAGCTAACATTAGCATTTCAGCTAACCTTAGCATTTTTGCTAATTTTAGCTATCATTTGGTTTTTGGGTTGATTTTAACATACTGAATGGATTGAGTTATTGTTAACCTATATGTTCATGTTTGCTAACATATTGCCAATAGTCTTTTCACTAACCATAGCAATTAAGCTCATTCAAGCTAACAATTGAATTTTAGCTCATTTTGACTTAACAGCAAGAATTAAAATAATGAATGGATTGAGTTACTGTTAACCAACATGTTGGTGTTTACCAACATGCTATATCTAGCATTTACGCTAAAATCAACATTTAAGCTAACATTAGCATTTTAGCTAATGCTCTCTAATATTTGCATTTTAGGAAGATTTTAACATACTTAAAAGGAAAAAGTTAGGTAGCATTTAAGTTAACACTAGTATTTCAGTTAGTATCAACATTTAAGCTAATTTTGGCTTAACAGCTAAGGTTACCTTGCTAAATAGATTTTGTTAATGTTTAGAGCCATGTTAGTGTTTGCCAACATACTACCACAAGCATTTCCCTTTAATCTCATTTTTATTATACTGAATGGATTGAATTATTGTTAACCAACATGTTTGTGTTTGGCAACATGCTACCACTAGTATTTTAGATAATATTAGCAATTTAGATAATTTTCAGTAATATTGTTGTTATAGCTTGTTTTTATTTTACTGAAGTTTTTTTCAACCAACATGTTACTGTTTCTCAACATGCTACTACTAGCGTTTTGGGTAATATTTGGATTTTAGCTGATTTTAGGTAACAATGGCATTTTAGCTTGTGGTGACAGTTTTTCTTTGTGGTAGGGTTGGGACACTATTTTTCTTTCTTCTGCTGTTGCTGTTTATTAAACTTCTGCAAGTCTTCTACAGTTGACTTCAAATACTTCAGCCATTTTCTGCAAATAAATTCAGCTTACAGCATTCACACCGCATTTTCGCAGGAAATGCAACTTTTTCTAGTTATTTATTAGTTTGTTTAATTGCTCTGCATGTTTTATATGACTATATTTTTATCAGTTTTACTATTTAATCCTCGCACATTAATTTAATGTTTATTTTTATACTTTAATGTATCTTAATCCCCGTTCCAGTGTTTCCTCTGTGGGAGCCCTCTGCCCCGGGAGCGGTGGTCGTCTGTGGCTGCCTGGGTGCTCTCCAGGTGGAGCTTGGGTGGAGGTGGAGGTCTTGGCCTTGCCTCCACTGGGTGCCCTGTGTCGGTGTGTGTGCATGGGAGATGGGTTGGGGGGAGGGGGGTATAACTGTGACCATGCTTTTAAATCTGTGGGGGAGGGAAGGGAAGGTGGTTTTATGTGGGGTCATTTGTAATCTGTAAAGCACTTTGTGATGCAACTTCTTGTATGAAAAGCGCTTTATAAATAAAGTTTGATTTGATTTGATTTGATCTGCGCATGTGTATGCACCATGATCAGATTATGTCGACTGACCAATCATAAACCTTTTTCGGTTCATTTCACCCACTCACAAACGAAGTTGTTTAGTAGTTAATGTTAATTCCAAATTAAAAAATAAATCCGCATGTATATAAAACCGATCTTTCAACGGGAATTAAGGCAGAAGCTTGTCTCTATTAAGCTGCATGGCGCACCTGTGGTGCATTCAAGGAACTTTCAAAATGTATAGTGAGTTCAAAACGTAGGACATATAAAAGTAATGACAAAAACAACCCACTAAAAATAATACCATAAGCAATAAACTTCTGTTTAATGGCGGTTGGCAAGAAACATTTGATGTATGCTAAATATGCCCTACTTTTTTTTACAAAGTACTAAAGAACAAACAACTATATTCTCTGTATTAATTTCGTCTTCTTGAGATATCTCAGTAAAAAATTTTTTCCAGAACTTTACATTTTGTTTAAAAGGTCTTTGATGTCCAGTTGCAATTTGAAATCTTGTAAATTTTGTACCAGTTTTCTCAACTGTATACTTCAGGCAAAATAATAGAACATGTTCCATAGTCTCTTCTAGAAGACATAAGTCACATTTCCCTGTAGCATGTTTCCCCTGTTTAAATAATGTATTTAAATAATAATTTAACCCTGTAATCCTAATCTAAATGTAATTATTTCCTCCTTTTTGTTTCATACGTCATCACATGATGACATCATCATTATTCAAATTAGCGTATGACATCATCTGGCGACATCTAGCGACTTTCTGGGATAACTTCCGCTACTTTCTGTCGGAGACAGTTGGCAACACTGTTAAAGAGTAACTGAACCCCAAAACAACTTTTTTTTGCCTATAAATTGTATTAATGGGTATTTATCAATGCAATCTTTCAGTTTCTGGGGATTTTCATGTAAACTTGTTAAATTCTACACTATTTGGTCTAAAAACATCTTAGTGCTGCCCCCTTAGGGTTGAACTGTGGCTACTGCATTTGAATTTTGTGATTGGTGGAGAGCGGTACATCTTTACGTCACAGGCATTGACTGTGTCACAGGCATGGTCTCTTCAGACACGCCCCTTGGGTTTGGGTGTAAAACCATCTCTCAGACAACTCGCCCCGCAGTGAGTTTGGAGGTTTTTCAGGTTAACATTATTATCACATTAGCACTTAGCATAGCTAACATACTGTTTTGAACGTTAGCCTATGTTAGCATTACCACTTAGATACTGGACCCATCCTGTCTCTCTCTTTCCCTTAGCAGCAGCAGCAGTGCCAGCCTCGGACAGCGCTGACTCAGCGCCCCGAGCCAGCGGCTCTAATTGATATGGCTCGGGGTCGCTGGGCTCCATAAAGCCTCCCTCTACTCCTCTATCTCCGGTGACGACGGAGGAGATCCGCTGGCTCAGGCTGCAATTCCGGAATTGTGCCGCTCAAGGTGGCAGCATGTTGGAGTAGCTCTGTTACTTTGGTTGATTTTTTTTTTTTCTTTTTTAAAACTTTAATTCTTCCATTTTTGGTAGAAACATTGTTTTTGTGGACAACTGTTCTCTCTGGTTTTGAATGCTGTGCAGCTGGAAGGATTTTTGCCGATACTTTTTATTTTTGGACATTTGTTATGATGCATAACCATGGCAACAAGGTGGTTTACAACTGGCAGCAGCTGATTAACATCACACAAGCTCAAATAATACCTCAACTACAGCCACAAAACCCTGATGAGTTGAAAAGAAGATGCCATAGATCCAGAGTATCCTCTACATCAGACTGTCATACAACTACAGAGCGTCTTCAGTCAGAGGCTTCTTCAGATCTGCAGAGCACTACAAGAGATCATCCCTACCCACAGCCATCAGCATCTACAACAAATCTTTGAAGGAACTTGCATTATGAGTTACAACAACATTTAATTTCCCTTTGGGATTAATAAAGTAATTTTGAATTTGAATTTGAATTGAGTCAGTGCTGCCTGAGGCTGGCGCCGTCGAGGCATAGGGAGACAGGAGGAGTCCAGTCTCTGAGTGGTAATGATAACATAGGCTAACATTCAAAACAGATGAACGTTGATCAGATCGATCAGTTGCAAAACTGCCAACGTCGCTTTGGTCACTGTCCATGTTTCAGTGTCAGATTAAGCAAGGGACATTGACTGTATATACATATATATGGCTAGCTGTCACTGTCCTTAACACACCTCCACGTTCCCCCCTCTGCTCATCCTCAACACTTGGCCATACCCCTCCGTTCTTCCTGGGTTCAGTTACACTTTAATGACTAGCATACAAACAGACCACAGTTTGTGAGGCTGAAGGACTGTGTGTCAAACCAGGTGGTCAGGACCACAGGTACACCATAGGGGACTGTACTCTCACCATTCCTTTTTCCTCTGTTCACCTCAGACTTCCAGTATAAGTCAGAGTCTTGTCATCTGCTGAAATACTCAGATGACTCTCCTGTTGTTGGGTATATCAGAGATGGAGAAGATTATGAATACAGAGAGCTGGTGGACAGCTTTGTGTCATGGTGTGGAAACAATCGTCTTACTTTGAATGTGAACAAAACAAACAAGATGATTGTGGATTTCAGAAGAAACAGGGTTAAGTCAAACAATGTTTCCATCATGGGTGAAGAAGTGGAGGTGGTTGAGGAATATATTGGTATTCACCTGGAGAGCAACTGGACTGGAGACTCAACAGTGAAGCCATCTACAAGAAGGGACAGAGCAGACTGTACTTTTTGAGGAAGCTCATGTCCTTCCAGGTTTGCAGCAAGACGCTGCAGATCTTCTACAAGTCTCCTTATCTGTGTGACGTGTTTTACATTGCCACTCCTTCCTGTTCACTCAGATCTTTGTCAGCCACTCATCTTGTTGTTCCTTTTGCCCAGGTTGTCACCATGGGGAGCAGAGCTTTCAGCCGCTCTGCTCCTCGGCTCTGAAACTCACTTCTTCCTGTCATCAGAAATATTGACTCTCCTCCTTGATTTAAATAACAGCTCAAAACACATCTGTTCATACAGGCTTATTCACTTCAGACACTGATTTTGGTTGTTGTACTGTCTGCTTATTTGCTATTTGATTAATTGCTTTGTTGGTTGGTCTATGTATTATTTTTCTGTTCTTTTCTTCTCTGTAAGGTGACCTTGGGTTTTAGAAAGGAGCCCTCAAATAAAATGTATCATTATTATTATTTTGGGGATGACTGTAGAACCACTGGAGATGATGATGATGCAAAGAGGGATTCTTCATAAAATCAAGAAGATTATGGTTGAACAGTCTCTTTACACAATATCCTACAACAACAGTGTGTCTTCAGTCGGAGGCTTCTTCAGTTTTGCTGCACCCCAGACCATTACAGGAAATTCTTCCTGCCCACACCCATCATGATCTACAACAACTCCTTGAAGAATTAAATTGTATGAGCTACAATAACACTTAATTCCCCTCTCGGATCAATAAAGTATTTCTGAATTTGAACTGAATTTGGTGTGTCATGTGTCCTCGTCAGCCACCTGTTGGATACACAGCTATGGTTACTGGTCCAAAACCCAGACCTCCCTGCCGGTAGGAGTGCTAAATCATATTGGTCTAGTTTCAACAAGAAAAGGATGACTTCATGGGAAATGATCATCCCTATTTGAGTACCAAGCTCCACTCCGTACTTCTTCTTTGTCCATGGGCAACCACAAAGGAGAAGCGCGAGCTTTAAACCTCGGGGGAGGCGAGTTTCTGGAAGAAACTCATTGGATTCGAAAGACTTCTATAGTCTGCTGATTGATCAGAGGAACTGTATTCGGAAATGAGTCTTGAATGACTTGTTGGAAACTGCAGGGAAAATCTGTCGAATTGCAGATTCCAAAGAAAGAGAGGGAGCCGCTCTTTGCTGATGCTCCGCTGCCTGCTGCCGTGCCGCTGATCTGGCTGCTATGGGACCGAGAGCTGAACAAGACGAGAGCTGCTGAGAGGATTGCTGCCTGCGAAACGGGAGCGGGTCCATGGGGGGACTGAATAGCTGGCTTCTCTGCTTTGTCGCCGGTCCTTTCAGACAATGATGCCACCCTTCCCTGGATAACTAAAAAAATTTCACATAAGGTTGTGTCTGGGCAGAGATAAATTAGCTTAAGATAAACAAATTAAGGTTTGTTTGATAGTGTATTTCACTGTGTTTTTGCTTCATTTCTAAGAATTTATTCTTCAATTATTTGAGTATGAATAGTGTTTTTAAAGGTTTAAAAATACTAGCTAATTGGTAGAAGAAATGAGGCTCAGTAACCCATCATATTTATACACATGGCACACAGGAAGTCACAGATTACAAATTAAAAGTTCCTTGATACTCTTTCAAAGGTAAAGTATTAATTTATAAAAACTGGTCAGTTATTCTTTTCTTTTCAGGAATTGCCAACAGTTTTGGCAGTGGTGGTTTTGTTAAATACAATTATTACTTACAGTAACTGTTTAGGAGGGAGATTACGCTACTGCAATAGTAAATTTTATTTTTTTAAGTTTTCAAGACATCTTCACTATTAACATCTTCATGTTAATAGTGAAATCAGGAGGATTTCAAGCAACCTTTTCTACTGCTCACCTAGCTTTTAGCCATTTGTCATTGTTTTTATTCTGGCAACAGTGCCAACAGTGGCAGTGGGATTACCCCCATGTCTCTCACCTAACTGTCATAGGAAGCCATATGCTAAAAAGACTAGTGTGAACTGCAAATGGCTTTTAGAACTTTAGCTTCCATCATCTTCTGAGAGCTACAGTGCAACTTTTTTCTTTTATTCATTCTTCGTGTTTAATGAGTCAGGTGTGACCTGTTAAGCACTGTGAGCACAGACTGTAATAATGAAACTCAATAAAACTCTGAAATTCAATTTATCTTCTGACTCTCTAATCCTTGCAGAACACGTCTGTTTTAATGAAGACTTTAAAGGCAATATAAATTACTGCTTAGTTAGTCTAATGATGATTCTATGTGAAATGAGACTTGAGGGAAGATCAGGGGGCTCAAGGGCTTGATTGAGAAACCCTTAGGTCAGTGCTCAAGTTAAACAGGACACAAGAGGCATGATGGGTGACTCTACCTTTAAATATACAGGACAGGTACATCTAAAAACGTATAAAAATCAACAAAAAGTTCAATACTTTTTGTCACTCATTTCAGAAAGTAAGATTCTTATATTATTTAGATCCATTACACATAGAGTGATATAATTCAAGACTTATTTTTAGGTAATTTTGATTATTATGGCTTACAGATAATGAAAACCCCAAAGTCCGTGTCCCAGAAAATTTGAATATTGTGAAAAGGCTAAATATTGAACACTCATGTTGTTGCGGTCTAATCAGCTAATTAACTTGAAGCAGTGTCAATTGACGTCACACCCGTAGGACAGCACGGGAAATTCGGGCCCCGAACTGCAGCATATTTTGCAGCACACAGCCAGTTTAAGAAAATGGAACGATACGTGGGTGGGCTCATTCTTTTTGGTTTATAATGCTTCATCACCCAACAGCATTAAAAAAATGGACATGGATGTTTACTTTATTTACAAATCCTGCCCCATGTTCCTTTAAGCATTTTCACTGAAAGTTGAGTGGAAGGAAAAGATGTGGCAGGAAAAGGTGCACCTAAATGCATAAAGTAAAACAGACAGAGGGATAACTAAGACTGATGTATTCTAACTGAATATATATAAATAAGCACAGAAGAACACTGATGCTCTCTATAGGAAGGGTCAGAGCATACTCTACCTGCTGAGGAAGCTGAGGTCTTTTAGAGTCCAGGGAGTGCTCCTAAAGACCTTTCTTTGACTCTGTGGTGGCATCAGCCATCTTTTATGGTGTGTTATGTTGGAGCAGCAGCTTATCTACAGTTGAGAAGAAGAGGTTGGATAAGCTCATCAGGAAGGCCAGCTCTGTTCTAGGATGCCCCCTGGATCCAGTGCAGGTGGTGGGAGACAGAAGGACTCTGGCCTAAATAACATCACTGATGGGCAGTGTCTCCCACTCCATGCATGAAGATGTTGCTAACCTGCAGAGCTCCTTCAGTGACAGACTGCTGCATCCTAGATGCGTGAAGGAGCGTTTTCGCAGGTCCTTCCTCCCTGCAGCTGTTAGACTTTACAACCAGAACTGCACCCAACAAAATCAATAATGTTCACATCACTGCTGTAACTTGCTCTATTTGACTTATTTAATTAACATTTCTGTGGCTGCTATTTGCACATCTGTTCTTCTCAGTTTATATTCTGTTAAGTACTTGTAAATAATATGTGTACTTTTTTACTTTCTGTTGCTACTCAGTTGCACATTCTAATCTGAATATGCCACTTTATTTTCGAAAACTGCACAATACTTTGGTTTTTGTAATTGTGTCCTCATTGTAAATATATAATTCTTAATTCTGTTTTCATACCATTCTTGTGTGATCGTGAATGCTTCTATTATCTGTCAATTTGCTGCTGTTACAGCCAAATTTCCCCCTTTGGGGGACAATGAAAGGATTATTCTATTATATTCTATTCTAAGAAACTCAAAGTAAAAAGACTAAAAGCAGAAAGGAAATGAGAGGAGAAAACAAAACAGAAGGAACAAAGCTGTGACACAAGGAATAAAAGCAGAAAAGAAACTATACAACTAATCTAAGAAAAAGTAAACACAATGATAAAAGGAATAATCATAAGAAAACAAATCTAACAAAACCACCATCGGAATACTCAGTTAATGAGGACAAAATCAAAACAAAACCAAAACAACCCAGTAATGTGACAACCACTGGCCATTTTGGAAGAGAAAAAGTGAACATAACCATTGACCTATATGCGTGCTATCACAAAAAACAAGCATTTGAGACAGTTTTTGTTAGGTTCCATTGGTGTTTAGGCTTTGAGTTTGAGTTTTTCCTTCCACTATGTTTTCTCAAACTCTTTTCCCCCAGGTGCTCTCTTGTTTTGTTCCTCATGTTTGTGTTCATTCCTTATTTATTTGCTTAGGTTCCTAGTTTTATTTGGTTAGCCTTCTATATGTACACTTCTCCCCTGTCTGTCACTCCCTGCCTCCTCTTGTTGCCTGTTAATTATCATCAGCTGTTTCCTGTTTTCCTTCATTAGTCTTCCCATTGTTTCCCAGCTCTTAAATACCTGTGTCCCTGCCAGTTCGTTGTTGTCTCTCCCGTGTCTTCCTCGTCTCCTTTCCTGTCGTCACGCCTGACGTCTTTGCCCAGCTCTCTCAGTCCGCTGTCGTCCTGCCACCCTGGTCAAAGGTTATTGTAAGTTGTTCTGCTGCCACCTTTTTCACATTAAAGTATGCCTTCACCACCAACCTGCTCACCTGCATTTGAGCCTGAATTACACAACCTGACCGTTTTTTTAAAGAGAAGATGGAGTGGTTCTTAAAGAAAATGAAAAATTAAACCTGTTGACTACATCCATACTGGATGGGAAATGACAAAAGTAGTCTGAATTATGAGTGCATAGGTAATCAAATATTCCGTACATCATTACAGAGAACTACTTTGTATTGTCAATGAAGAACAAAACCAGTTAATGTCTAGTTGGGTAAGACGTGTATCAGTGGCCCACATAGAGGTATTCAACAGCTAAGCAGCCTGCATAAAACAAAAAAACAGTTAATGTAGATATTTTTTGCTAATTTGTGTGCATGAGTTATAACAATATTTTTAAGCAGTTTAAGTTTCAAAAGTACAACCAGCTCACATCTGCAAAAGCATTAACAGTGGGCTTAGACCTACCAACCTGGAGATGTCCACAACAACAATAAACCCCATATGATGGCAACAGTAACGGAGACTAAGCTGGTGTAAAATATCAGCAGATGCAAATAAAGTGTGGTGCTGAAGCATGTAAATTCACTTTGAGTTGCAATTCTTGTATGAAAAGCGCTTTATAAATAAAGTTTGATTAAATGATTGAAATCCATCCGTTCTAATTTATGACAACCAGATTATCTTCATCTGGATAAATCCTCTGTTTACTCATCCTGATTTGGGATTAGGATCAGTAAATGATCAAATTTGTTACATTTAATCTCTTTGCTCTGGTGGCCACAATTTGCAACAGCTCAGAATCTTCAATTTGTGTTAAGATAAGCTCTCTTTGGCTTGCTGCAGTATCAGTTTGGTTACCCCTTGGTTTTGTACATGCTCCAGAGGGGAGGCCAGAGAGTTAGCGTATGTGCTTTTACGACAACCCTACAGGGTTTTAACAATAGAATTTATGTCTACGCTGTTTCTGTAAACTTTTAAACTGCTGTCATATTTAATATAGCTACCTTTTTATCACAGAAGTCCATGGTTACCCACTGAACAAAATACCTGATTTTAACAAGGAAGCTACATGTCAACTTCATTTTGATATTATTGAATCATATTTGAAGTCATGATTTAGATGAAAAATGATTTACACCCCAGGCTGAGGTTAAGATTTACAATAATCTTCTAATTTTACCAACAGGTTTCTTCAGATATAAAGAAAAAAAACAATTTGGAGCTGCGCAGCCAAAGTCCTGACTTGAATCTGATACAGATTGGGGGAATGGTAAGTAGCCCGTCCAGCCATAAACACTTTGACCTCATTATCAAAGTTAAATGCAAATTATCAGCGGTAAAATCTGATCAAATTATAGGAAGGCTTTGATTGCTTTAATACCAATAAATATTTTTGCACTGATTATTGAGAAGGGTTTAAATATATTTTGTCTCACCATTTATAAATAAAGAAAATAAATATTGTTGAATTATTTTTCACTTTGTGTAAAAAAAAAAAAAAAAAAAAAATCTGCTGAGACCAACTGGGGGTTTCAGATAACAGAGCAGACACACATAAAATTCAGAAGCACCAGTCCAGTAGTACTTTCTAAAACTGTACACCACAATATTTAAGGAGGAATGGAAGGGATTGTTGAAGACCTGTTGTCACAGTTCCAACCACCCAGACCACTCAGGTCCTCCAACTCTAGCCTACTAAACATCCCTAGACTCAGAACCAAACAAGGAGAAGCAGCTTTCAGTTTCTATGCTCCTCTAATCTGGAACAGACTTCCTGACGAGTGTAGAGCTGCTGAAACTCTGAACTGCTTTAAATCGTGACTAAAAAACCATCTGTTAAGAATTGCCTTCGAGTAAATCCTTGATGTCATATGTATGAAATGTGTTCATGCTTTCTTGCTCTTCCCTATCTAATTCCGGAATTGCGCCGCTCAAGGTGGCAGCATGTTGGAGTAGCTCTGTTACTTTGGTTCATTTTTTTTTTTTTACTTCTTCCATTTCTGGTAGAAACATTGTTTTTGTGGACAACTGTTCTCTCTGGTTTTGAATGCTGTGCAGGTGGAAGGATTTTTGCTGATACTTTGTATTTTTGGACATTTGTTATGATGCATTACCATGGCAACAAGGTGGTTTACAACTGGCAGCAGCTGATTAACATCACACAAGCTCAAATTATACCTCAACTACAGCCACAAAACCCTGATGAGTTGAAAAGAAGACGCCATAGATCCAGAGCATCCTCTACATCAGACTGTCATACAACTACAGAGCGTCTTCAGTCAGAGGCTTCTTAAGA